>MJUU01000736.1:40944-96360 GCA_002080025.1 Modiolus philippinarum
GGTTGGAAAACATCATAAGCTCACCTGGCTATTTCCAGGAGGAGTTTTTGCCATCACTTTTCGTCTGTCGTCCGTCCAAACTTTTCATTCAAAGATCTTTGTCTCTTTCGGGCTAATTGAAACCAAACTTGGTCACAATAGTCTTTAGATGGTTCCTACAAACTGTTGTTTTTAATGTCCTCGCTATATCCAAAATGGCCGCCAGCGAGGAACAATGTTTTAACACTGGACCCTATGCGAAAACACATTTAAAGATCTTCTCCTCTAAAATTGCTGAGCCAATGGAAACCAAACTTGGCCATAATAGTCCTTGGGTGGTCCCCTGCAAAAAAGGTGTTTTAACGTCCGCGCCATATCCAGACTGGCAACCATCGTGAAACATACTAGTAAAATTTAACATTGGACCATATGGAAAAACACATTCCAAGACCACCTCCTCTGAAACTGCTGAGCCAATTGGAACCAAACTTGGCCAAAATAGTCTTTATGTGGTGCAGTGCAAAAGAGGTGTTTTTACATGTATGTCCGCACTATATCCACAAAAGATGCCAGCAGTAAACATGGTTTTAACATTGGATCCTATATGAAAACACATTCAAAGATCTTCCCTGCAACTGCTTAGCCAATTGGAACCAAACTAGGCCACTAGGCCATAACTGTCCTTTGATGATCCCCTACAGCAGAGGAAACCTAAGTTGGACCGAACTGAAGCACATTAAAGGGTCTTGTCCTCTGAGAACACCCTATGCAGTGTAAGCATAGTTTAATTTAGATCATTTAACAAAGACTGTCTGTGTTAGCCAGGGTCCAGGTGAGAGATGCAATCTCTTGAGAGCCTCCTGTTTACATTTATCTGCTCTGAAAGTATATCAAATTCGACCAAACTGTACTGGAATAATAAATGGACGGTCCTCTACGAAGTATGCTTATTTATTTTGGACAAAAATACATGGCCGCTAGCGTAATACATAGCTTAACACTAGACCGTTACCATCTCTGAAACCACAGAAGCAAATTCAACAATACTTTACAGGAATAATGTATGGAAGGTCTTTCACTAAAAAACTCATTTCTCTGTGATCCACTAAAAAAAGATGACTGCATGCTAGGAACATAGTTTTACCTTGCACCAAATGAGACAAACATTATTCTATCAGCTGTTATGAAACGTTTCAAGTACATTTGACCAAAACCTACGGGAGTGATGTATGGATGGTTTCTTTACAATGATTGCTCATATGAGTCTTCCAGACAAAAAGACAAGGCTGACAGCATGGAATATTAATTTAACATTTTAGCATATGAGAAAATCATATTTTGATTATTTCCTTTGAAAACTTACTGAAGCAAATTCAACCATAATTTACAAGAATAATGCATGGCAGCCCATTGAAAACAAATATCCCATAGTGGTCCAGAAGATTGTGATGTCGACCGTAAAACTTGTGCATTGATGACAAGTTATTGGTAACATACCCTTGTACAAGTAACCTATTTGTGAATGACCAGGCTCTGTCAAGGAAGTTACTGTATGGACCACATGCCCTTGAGTAGCGAATTAGTTTGGAGAAATAAGTTCCATATGCTGGTGCTGTTTGAATGTTGCTACAAAGAAAGGAGAAGTTGACTAGTGGAAAAGTGAAGTAATCACGTTTGTGATACAGCCTAGTTTTCAGTCTACATTTGTTGTCAATTTCGAGATGATGGTCAAGGAATAAGGCCAATGTGGAAGTGTTGGAGTATCTTTAATTTTGAGCTCTTATAGTTAGATAAGGTCAGGGAAATCACCAAAGCTAGAGTTGTTTAGTGACCAGTAATATCTATATAACGGAGGCTAAAATAAAAAGATTGGGGTTTTTTTTACCTTTAGTTTGAAAAACCCCTAAAATTTGTGTAGCCTTTGTTCAGTGGAGAAACATATCAGTTGAAAGAGATGCACAGTGTATGCCCATTGGAATTTCTTTAGTCTGTTAAAACAAGTCCTCCAAACTTACAAATATACCGTGGATTACAAACTCTATACAATCATTTTATTAATTTATTAATCACTTGTTCCTCCGTATATTTTTCTCAAATTCGTTGTCGTATTCTCAGCATATGCTAGTTCTCTACCTATAACAATATACTTTATATATCTGTTCACCGTTCTTTGAAACATCTTTGAATAAAATCTTTCAGCCGAGATTTCAGTTGTTCGTGAGAAATGGTATATAAGTGCAGCGAATTCAAAAGTTTAAAAGCTGTTACAGTGTGAAAAGGATCTAGAGTTCAAGATGTCAAGTACATCTTTAGTTTTTTTACATTCACATTTCATTAGAACCACTTCTTGAAAACCAAGTACGTGTATCAAAATATATTTTAAGGCCCTCTTACAGATGTCAAGATGGAGGTGAGAAATAGGTTTTGTAGAACATTTTGCAGATCTAGTGATGTACCGTTGTTTGTATAGGCATTAGTATAATTAATTTGTGTATCCAGTATAAAGAGTGGAGATCATTGTCTTCATCCTTGGTCGAAATCCCAAAGGAAAGCAAATAAAATTTATGACTGCATTATATCCTCCTTAGACAGCATTGTAGCTCTGTAGGATGGATTGCCCCAAGAATTACCAATTCCAAGTTCTTTCGCTGTAAACATTTTACAGGTAAAAAATGATGTTATTATGGGGCCTTATCTGCAGGAACAACGGGATATTCGTCATGAATGAAAGACAAATATCTGGCAACATCAGCATTTTTGAAAATTGACGTTCATTTAGTTCTCATTGACCCTTGTAGCTGATTGATTCGTTTTGGGATCATAGACCTCACAACCTTAATCCAATCAAAAAGAGAATCAAGGTCTTCATCTTATTCACGCTCAATCTATTTTCTGGCATAGTCCTCCGCAGCATCCATAATATAAGATGTTTGAAATTTTGTTCTCAGTTGATGTATTATGGTGCACGGAATTTAGGTCCTTTTGTAAAAATATTTTCTAAGATGGAAGAACTTTAACTTTAAGGAACAAGCGGTCAAATAAAATTGTTGATGTTATTGGGTTTTCAGAATGTAAAAATTTGGGAAATGGGAATAGCCAAAAAATGTGAGATTTGGGAAAAGGGGGCCAAAAATGTGGGAATTGGGAAAAAAAGGTCGATAAAAATGGGAATTGGGAAGACAGACCCCCTGTGTCACCCCCCTCATGTACAATAAAGCCTTATATAGGACATATATACATTTCCGTTTCTAAATATTGTGATAAGAAAACGGAAAGGGAATGGTAACCAATGACTATATCATTAAATTGTGTGATCATATAAGAAAAGTTTGCGATTAAAATGGGTATTTTATACAAAGTGAAAGTTTTTCATAGAGCTATTCTTTTTCTCGTTACGTACAATAATGCAGTCTAAGCGACACCAGACATTGATATTTTAAAATCGATTCTTATAATTGACAAGGGTAAGTCATAGTGTTTCCAGAAATGTGATAGCATAGTGTAAATTATGTGCAATATCAAGATAATAACTGCTTCAACTGTTCTACAATCACAAATGAAAAATAAAAAAAATCAAAAGCGACATCCAAAATCGCTGTATATGCGAATTCCACGGTCATTTGTTATTATTTTTTACTATCACAATTGAGATTTGGTATGCTTTTTCATTAAAAGCTGTAACAACTGCTTCAAACTAGCATAAATGCGTTCGAAAATCATTGAAAACAAAACCAGCAAACGGAAAACTCATGTGGCGACAGCTTTTTTAGGCAATTGTACATATTTTCGTGGAATGACTGTCTTATCCATGCATGAAATTGCTCTTACTGACAGGACTGAGTGAGCAAAATCATTTTGAGACACTGTTTTAGGTCCTATTGAAGTTTGAAAGTATGGGGCATGAACGAGAAATCTGCATAATTTGATAAAAATATATCGATGTTTGAGTAAGATGTTTTATCCAGGATTTTCTTATTTTAAGTAAGGGGTATTGGGTTGATACTAACTCTCGCCTGTGGGATCTTTCATTTAAAAGGACAATGAGAGAAACATGTGCAACAACGTGCACTTTAATTTAAAGACCGTTTTATGAAATGGTACCCAGAAGTTAAAAAGGTTTTAAAGCGTGCAAAGACGAGTCTGTTTCAAGAGTATACGTGTCCTAGTTATCTACGCCATATCATCACTTGATCTATTTTCTTGGTTATCAACGGCCTCAATGTTGGCCATTCACTCTACTGAATGCGCATATCTCCAACAACATTACATTACAGATGCTCGTATGTATTGTCTTAATCTAAACCTAGATGTCTTGGTTATCAACAAGTATATTTGTTTTGACATTGTATTGCTAGATACAAAGATATTTGTAAATTTGTAAATAAAGATAAAATCTTATCACTAATATAAAAGGGGAAGATATGTTGTTTCTGATACTTTTGCGGGAACTAATTCAGAAATTATGAAGGTAAGTTTCCTCACCGTTCATTGAAGATCTTACGGTGGCTTTGAGTTGTTATTACTCCCCTTTGGGTCGTTGTCTCTTTGACACATTCCCCGTTTCCCTTCTTTTTCCTACTTGCGAAAAAACTGCAATATAAAGCAATCAAACATCGCCGATTGCTCAGACAATTTGCCAGATAATTTCAATAAAGCCCCAGTCACACTGTCACTTTTTAACCCCTACGTTTCGCTACGTTTTGAAAACGTAGCGAAACGGTAATATACGTAGCAAACCGTAGCAAAACGTAGATCAAACGTAGCAATGCGTAGCAATACGTGTATAGAAACGTAGCCAGCTACGTTTGTATTGGTCTGCACAATACAAACGTAGCCAAAAATTAAAACGTAGCACAAACGTAGGGAAACGTAGAATACGTGGTAGAAACGTAGCTGTTACGTAGCAAAACGTAGGTAATTAGAATCTATACGTTTCGCTACGTACTTGCTACGTTTTGATACGTATCTGTTACGTTTCTGTACGTTTTTCTACGCTTGGTCTCGTTTCATTCTACGCATTACTAGGCTTCAGTACGCTTTAATACGTTTCGTTACGTTTAAATACGCATCGCTACGTTCTACTACTTGGCTCATCATTCACCTTTGAAACAAAATATGAGATGTTGGAATTTTTACTTAATTTTGAGATATTTTTTATGAGCTGAAGATAAGTTCGCAAATTAACAGAGTAAGTCAACATTATAGATCATTAAGTTTACCAGGTATTCGAAAATCAATTAAAATTTTATACAGTCATTCGTACAATAGAACAAAATGATTAAATATACCTTTGTGTAAGTTTCTATTTGCACGATGAATAATCAATGTGGACTCTTTGCAAATTCTTGAACTTTTTTCACAGATCTTTATTAATACGTAGTACAACGTACTAATACGTAGTACAACGTACTAATACGGAACATAAACGTATCAAAACGTACATCAAACGTAACGGAACGTAGTCGAAATGTCCTAACGTATTTAACCGAAATCGTAGTAAAACGTAGTACATACGTAGCAACACGTAGTGAAGCGTAGCAGAACGTAGGCTTTGAATTTCCAATAAAACGTTGTGAAACATAACAGTACGTAGAAAAACGTAGTATATACGTAGCGAAACGTACAGACCATAAAATTATGACAAAAAATGACATGATACGTGGCATTTTAAAACGAAGCGAAACGTAGCGGCCAAAACGTGACAGTGTGACTGGGGCTTAATGCTGTACAATGAATAGACTGTTTCGCATTTCAAAAAATGCTAAACAATTAACAGAATGTTACGCATTTCAAAAAGTTTGAAGCCTGTTTTAATTCGGTCCCGCATCAAATGAGATTAACAGAGGGTATAATCCCCCTCCTTTTGGATTCAGGACTTTGGCTTATTTTGGGGTTCTTTGGACTTGACCACTGAAGAGGTCAAGCATTGTGTACATTTTTTTTGCACAAAATAAAGATTAGACTCTGGACTACATCTCTATTTTAAGAAATGTTTATTTTGGTCAACTACATCTTATAACAGAACAGAACATTTTGCTCAACTTGGGTGTACTCTGGACTAAAGGGGGGTGTTATACCCTCTAACCACATGCATAACTGCAGCGACACTTGTGAAATAACATTCATTTCTATTTGTCATGAAAAAACGTAGGATACCGACAACACCAATTAAGTCGAATGACTTGTGTTTAAGACTACATCTGGCTCTGTCAGATTCAGCGAATGGAACAATGCTTTTATTTTTGTCCTTCACCTTGACGTCACCATGAGGCCTTCAACAATGAGCAAATACTCATACCTCATGATAAGTTCAAGACGACTTATAGTACTGGTTGAGCGGAATTCACTTGCTAGATGTCGAACAACGCTGAATCCATGCCTTTTTAATCCATGGATGCTTGATTTCAAATAACTATTAAAATATCGGGAAAAGTCATCCGTTGCCCGACAAAAGGACCAATAATCAATACAGCATCATATAAACGATCACTGGGCACTCATCGACCTAATTGTAAGAGAGCCTGGCAAATAAAACCGGAGGATGTGGGCATTATTAGATTCAGATGGTCAGAATAATAGTTTGATGTTTAGAAATAAATAAGCCGAAAACGTTGAATTTTGATAGTGCATGTTTATGAGAAATTCTCACACGAACAAGTTCACTATAACTGAAGACATTTAGAGAGCATACACCTCAAGCATTGGGAATCTTTTAGGACTCCATAGTGCACGAGAGAAAAACTCTAATAAAGTGATACGGATAAAGCCGCATTTCACTGTCGAAAACTGCTAAATAGTTGAGAACATTTAGAATCGCCCCCTCTTTCTTCAAAGAGATAAAATGTCAGAAATTAAACGTTATTTACAACTGAATGTTCCAGAATATATTACCCATACAATGATCTACAATGCATTTTGAAGGTGCTCTGTGTAAGTTGACCCATACTATATATATTTAGGTGTTTTGTGTAAGCGTGGCAGTGTTGTTGATCAATAATATATATGTTCTAGGTATTCTGTGCAAGTGTTGCAGTGTTTTTGACCCATACTATATATATTCTAGGTGTTTTATGTAAGCGTGGCAGTGTTGTTGACCCATACTATATATATATTAGGTGTTTTGTGTAAGCGTGGTAGTGTTGTTGACCCATACTATATATATTCTAGGTGTTTTATGTAAGCGTGGCAGTGTTGTTGACCCATAATATATATATAAATTCTAGGTGTTCTGTGTTAGCGTGGCAGTTTTATTGACCCATACTACATATATATTCTAGGTGTTTTGTGTAAGCGTGGAAGTGTTGTTGACCCATACTATATATATATTCTGAGTGTTCTGTGTAAGCGTGGCAGTGTTGTTGATCCATACTATATATATATTCTAGGTGTTTTGTTTAAGCGTGGCAGTGTTGTTGACCCATACTATATATATATTGTAGGTGTTTCGTGTAAGCGTGGCAGTGTTGTTGACCTATACTATATATATATTCTAGGTGTTTTGTGTAAGCGTGGCAGTGTGGTTGACCCATACTATATACATTTTAAGTGTTTTTGTGTAAGCGTGGAAGTGTTGTTGACCCATACTATATATATTCTAGATGTTCTGTGTAAGCGTGGCAGTGTTGTTGACCTATACTATATATATAATCTAGGTGTTTTGTGTAAGCGTGGCAGTGTTGTTGACCCATACTATATATATTCTAGGTGTTCTGTGTAAGCGTGGCAGTGTTGTTGACCCATACTATATATACTTTAGGTGTTTTTGTGTAAGCGTGGAAGTGTTGTTGACCCATACTATATATATAAATTCTAGGTGTTCTGTGTAAGCGTGGCAGTGTTGTTGACCCTACTATATATATATTCTAGGTGTTCTGTGTAAGCGTGGCAGTGTTGTTGACCCATACTATATATAGTCTAGGTGTTCTGTGTTAGCGTGGCAGTGTTGTTGACCCATATTATATATATTTTAGGTGTTTTTGTGTAAGCGTGGAAGTGTTATTGACCCATACTATATATATTTTAGGTGTTATGTGTAAGCGTGGCAGTGTTGCTGGTTTGCCAGTCAACAGCAATGTCGCTGTTGAGGGAAAAACCGAACCAAAAAGTCGTCCACAGCTTTCTTCGAAGGATAGAACAAGTGCATCCCTTCAACAAAGTTGGTGTTGACCTTTGTCCAACCTGCATACAATTCACAGGGCAGGCAATTAACATTTTGCTCAACCTGATTCTCCGTATGTATATTTAATATGTGCAAAATGTAGAGTGATTGATGGGGGATCATCGAAGTTGGGATAAGCTGTAAGGGAACATGAATGCATTGAAAAAAACATATTCAAAGCGGAACTTCCTCTCTAAAATTGAAGTTTGAATTTAAACATTGTTCTTTTAATTCTCTGCAAAATCCAAAGCCAGGAAAAGATCAGGCGTAAAACTGATTTGATTAAAACATGCAGGTCAATTGTGTTTCGTATCTAGCCAAGCGCCTATAGCAAAGGACATCGAACGGGTTTTGATAATCTTTAATATCCTGATTACAAAGAGAAAGTGTCGTCAGTTTTTGCCTGTTTACTTATACTGAAATGTATCATACCATACAAAACTTCCAAGTTCGTTGTTTCCCTCTTTTTAACGATAGAAAAAAAATCGATGTTTGTATTCTGTGACGGCTGGACACTTAAAGGAATACGATACAGTAAGAAATCTCTACTGATTTTTTTTTGAAATTTTCGTACTACATCAATTTTGATACCCCTTCCAAAATATGCAACGAAAAAATATACCTTCATGATTTAGTTTTAGAGATAATCATGACTGAATTTTCATAATTTTCAGCAAAAATATATTTTATTTATTTTCAGTATAAGAAAAATATCATAACTTTGAAACGATTTTAGAAAAAGGGGCCAAAAAGGGGCTAAATGTGGTATTTTCGTGCCTGTGGACAGCATAACTTTTGTTCCAGTAAACGGATCATTTTCAAATTTTAGTATAATGTTTCTTGGCACATGCTTTAGTCCGGGTTTTAATTTTGCGTTCCTTGTCCCATCCGTTTCTGAAAAAGGGGGCAAAAAGGGGTTAGATTAGCTATTTTCGTGTCTGTTGACAGCATAACTTTGGTTCTAGTCGACGGATTGTTTTCAAATTTTAGTATAACGTTTCTTGGCACAATTTTGAGGGCCCTTTTTTTCCTTTTGTTTGTGGCCCCACCCATTTCAGAATTAGGGACCAAAAAGGGTTAAATTGGGTGTTTTCACATATTTTACTGTAAAATATTAAGTATTTATCAGATGTTGATGGCGTTTCTTTCAGAGTACTCCTTAGAAAATGTCCAATCTGTAGTATATCAACGGATGTCATGTGGCATATACCGTTCATGAGATAAATAGGGCCTAAATGGGGCGAATTTCAAAAAAATATTTTTTTTAATTTTTAGTCCGATTTTGATGCAGTTTTTTGCAATGGATTCCTCGTGAAAAATTAACATAGCCCTGTACTATCAAATTTGAAATAACTTGTTTCCTTTCCAAGCTATGAGGGGCCCGAATGAGGGAAAAATTGCAAACATGAGGATTACTAAAATTTTCATTTTTCATCTGATTTCATTGGCATTTTTTTCTTTAGATTCCCCTCATTGTAGGCTTTCAGTGGTATGTCAACAGATTTGGCATAGCTCTTACTGTTTATGAGCTATAGGGGGTCAAAGGGGCCAAAATTGCAATTTTTAGAAATATGTGAAATCTTTATTTTCCATGAGATTTTGTGGGATTTTTTTCTTTGAATTCCTTTCATTGCAAGCTTTCAGTAATATGTCAACAGATTTGACGTAGCTCTTACAGTTTCTGAGCTTGAGGGATCTAAGGGGCCAAAATTGCAATTATCAGAAATATGTGAAATCTTTATTTTTCATCATATTTTGATGGATTTTTTTATCCTTTGGATTCCTCTCATTGTAAGCTTTCAGCAATACGGCAACGGATTTGGCGTAGCTCTTATCATCTCCGAGCAATAAGGGTTCAAAGGGGCCAAAATTGCAATTATTAGAAAATGTGAAATCTTTATTTTTCATTGGATTTCAATCCGAGGTTTTTTTTTGTTTGTTTGTTTTTTCTTTTTTTCTTTTTTTTCTTTTTTTTTCCTTGATGTAAGCTTTTAGTTGGTAGTCAACAGATTTTGCTTACAGTAAAGCCAGAGACTTACCGTGATAAATCACTGTAATAGACATATCACCCTGCTTAGCGAAATGTGTATACCTTATTTCCAAAAACATATATCAACATGCTGTTTCTTTTGCATTTAAAGTGATGCAATCTACCACATGACATGCAAAAGGAATTATGTTGATTGATCGATCAGGAAAAAAAACTAGAAAACACGAGGGGACTTAATAAACATAAGTGGATGATATAAATGGGATAATGGTTTTATGAAATAAAAACGATACGCTAGGCTATGGAATAGCCTAAGATAGAAAATTGCGTGTTTGATTGACAAGGGTGTGGTGGCTTATGATGTATTTGTATACTCAAATCAATACTTGAAGTAAGCCTTTGTAATTTCTTCTATTGGTCTGAACATGTGATAAAACAGTCACTGATTCGATCAAACCTCATTTTTTGCTAACAGCAACTCAAAGTAGTTTCGTGCTTTTTTAGCATTCTCCCAGGGTTCTGCTTTTTTAATCTTTTATCCCTCAACAGAGACGAACTTTATTAACTAAAATGTATACATGTATCGAAGCAGTGCATTTGTGTAAATGCTTTCTAGCAATTCTGAGCATTTAATACTTCAACTATGGTTTCAGGTTTCACAGACAATTCTTCCAACCAATGTAACTGAGGGGTTTTTCTAGCGCAGCATGCTATGACCACAGCATGTTGACAACAAATAAATATGCATCTAGTTAGTACTTGCTTAATTTAATGTGATTGATACAATAAAAACCTTTTACAGCACACGCAAATAAACACCGGTAGCTCTTTAATCTTCCGCAAAAAACGCAATTCTATCTCTTTCCACCTTTCGTTCTCCATTGCCTAAGTATCTCCACAAACTACAGTCACGCTTTGTTTAACACAATTGAAAAGTCCTTTATAGTATTTGTATATTATTGATTATTGCACAATACCTCATCTTTATTTGTCAACTTCTGGTTTTAAATTTATACATTACTGTTCTTATTCTTTTTATCATATCTATATTTATAAATCTGTCTAAACGATATTGCAATACCAATCCCATCATCCTTTACAAACCTGTTCCCAGTACCACCTATAGTAAATGTTTATAATACTTTTCAACTTCCACAAAAATTAAACCCCGCCCCGTTTTATCAGGACGAAACTGGACACCATTTTGATTTTCGAGAATCTGAAATTCCTGTTGGTCAATAGTCTTCTGCGCATGCGTTCTCCTCACTGCGCAAGCGTACTCCTCACTTCCCCCAAGAACTCTATATAGCTAGGCTATTCCATAGCCTAGCTAAATATAATAAAAAAATATAGAGTGATAAGTCTATCACAGTGATTTATCATGGTAACTCTCTGGCTGTACTGTAGCTCTTACGATATCCTATTAAGACGGGATTAAAAGGGCTAATTTTTATTTTCACTAGTTTGTGTCCAGTTAATTAATGTGTCAATGTACTTATTGTGTCCAGCAAATTATTGTGTCTACATTCATTTTATTTTACACTTGCATTTTCACCGTCAAATCTACGACTGACCTTTTTTGGACATTCGAATAATGTACTGCTATTGCTTAAAAGAGCAAAGGGAAGACATTATATCAACGCAGATTTTTTTATTCATATATATATATAATTTACATGTAGTTTTATTTTATTTCCATATGTTAACATGATGATTAAACGGAATTACAGATAATGGAAAACATCGGTTAAGGGCTATCTCCCTCTTGTAAAGCTCTGTCCAGAACTAATTTTCGCTTTTCTTTCGATATCATTTTTAACTGCACAAGAAAAACAATAAAATAACAAAGACAAACATAGATAACGATAGGAACTCGGGATAGCCTGACTTGGTACCGGCAGCGGTAGGGTTAAACCGGTTTATGGGTACCCAAACCTCCCCTTTCTCTATCCCGTTTGCCTATAGTATGATATATATTTTTAAGCATTGAGCCTTCAAACTTAATCAATTGAAATAGGTTTCAAAAATCCTTGATATGAACAACATCAGGAGTGAGCCTCCTTAAGGTTTATATCTTCAAGTTTTGCATTTGAACTACAGTTTAGAAACATGGGTGATCAAAATCCCATTAAAATAATCATATGAGAAATTATAATACAGAAACTTTCAGTATTTAGTTGTTTAATATCGAATAATATTTGTTATCCCCTCGCCCAACGGAGTTGGGGAGGGCATATAGCATCTCGCCCGTCCGTCCGTCCGTCCGTTCGTCCCACCTCAGGTTAAAGTTTGCGTTAAGGTTCATATCTGACAAACTACATGTGGCACATCAATCATCTGACGCCAGTGGATGCGTCTTGGAGTATGATGCTGCTTCAGATGATAATTAGGTCACTCTGACCTACAATTCACGCTTCAATGAATCAGGTTAAAGTTTGCGTTAAGGTTCATATCTGACAAACTACATGTGGCACATCAATCATCTGAGGTCAGTGGATGCGTCTTGGAGAGCGATGCTGCGTCAGATGATAATTGGGTTACTCTGACCTACATTTCACGCTTCAATGACTCAGGTTAAAGTTGCGTTAAGGTTCATATCTGATAAGGTTCATATCTGACAAACTACATGTCTGAGGTCAGTGGAGATGTGTCTTGGGCAGTGATGCTGCTTCAGATAATAATTGGGTCATTCTGATCTACATTTTATGCTTCAATGACTCCAGTTAAAGTTTGCATTAAGGTTCATATCTGAGAAACTACATGTTGCATATCAATCACCTTTGGTCAGTGGATGCATCTTTGAGAGTCATGCAGCTTCAGATGATAATTTGGTCACTTAAACCTACATTTTACACTTGACTGACTTGGGTTTAAGTTTTCATTAATTTTTATATCTGAGATACTACATGTGATAAAGTAAGTGAGAACCGAACCGTCAGTCTGAAAAGAACAATCCAAGGACAATGGCAACGTCGGAAAAACGAAGAAACGAAGACATAACATGAGCACGGCACAGAAATGAAAATGAAGACACGCACATATCCAAAATAAACCAATATTTAAATCTTAATGTTCAGTGGATTTACCTTCAACATTCATACATCTTGAGTTTATATAGGGTTATTATTTCTTGGCAGCGGGCGAGGGGATTAGTTGTCGTTTGCGACTGCTCCCACTTCTAGTTTATATATTCATAATTTATTTTTGAAGACCTGTATAAGCAGATTTACATACTTATCAATTTCCAAGTTTGTTGCTGGTTTTAGACGTTATATAAAGGTAGAATATTTTATTCTTCTAGTGTTTATATATACTTAATAACTTTGCAGAAGGAGGAGTGGTAGGCACATGTGGAACTCTCTGTCAGGCTGTTGCACAGAAGACTTCTCCGGCTATTGGTACAGTTTGTGATATTCTTTGCGACATTGTCGGTGTTGAAGAATTCATCAAACTTATTCAAAAGTAAGTTTTAACCACCGATTCTCTACTATCAATGTATGGGGTGTACATTTAACAGCTGATTCGTTACTGTCGAGCATGTAGTTTTAAACATTGTACCAAAAGCTGCTAAGTCATGAATTTGTTCAGCCTTTGTTACTTTCATCACATCAGAAATTTTTGGCCGTCATCGTGACATTATTATACCCCCGCTTGAAAAGTGGGGGTATATAGTGATGGGGGTGTCCGTCCGTCCGTCCTTCCGCCCGTCCGTCCGTTACACACGCGGGTACCCATGTCTTATCCGCTACTCCTCCTGAACCACTGAATAGAATAGATTTTCATGAAACTTTTAACACAGTCTTTGTGACATAATGTAG
This sequence comes from Modiolus philippinarum, assembly GCA_002080025.1. Classification (NCBI taxonomy): domain Eukaryota; kingdom Metazoa; phylum Mollusca; class Bivalvia; order Mytilida; family Modiolidae; genus Modiolus; species Modiolus philippinarum. The sequence continues at coordinate 54,890 of MJUU01000736.1, forward strand.
ATGTGCACCTCCTATTTCAGAATTTGATCTGATTGAATTTTGGGGCTTCCCATAGCCAAACATAGACTTTGCCATTACATTACATGTACACATGGGGGTACCCATCTCTTATCCGCTACTCCTCCTGAACCACTGTATAGATTTTCATGAAACTTTAACATAGTCTTTGTGACATAATGTAGATGTGCACCTCCTATTTCAGAATTTGATTTGATTGATTTTTGGGGTTTCCCATTGCCAAACATGGACGTTACCATTACATTACGTGTACACATGGGGGTACCCATCGTTTATCCTCTACTCCTCCTGAACCACTGAATAGATTTTCATGAAACTTTAACACAGTCTTTGTGATATAATGTAGATGTGCACCTTCTATATCAGAAGATGATTTGATTGATTTTTCATTGCCAAATATGGACTTTGCCATTACATTACATGTACACATGGGGGTACCCATCTCTTTTCCGCTACTCCTCTTGAACCACTGAATAGATTTTCATGAAATTTTAACACAGTCTTTGTGACATAATGTAGATGTGCACATCCTATTTCAGAATTTGATCTGAATGATTTTTGGGGTTTCCCATTGCCAAACATGGACTTTGCCATTACATTACATGTACACATGGGGGTACCTATCTCTTATCCGCTACTCCTCCTGAACCACTGTATAGATTTTCATGAAACTTTAACACAGTCTTTGTGACATAATGTAAATGTGCACCTCCTATTTCAGAATTTTATTTGAATGATTTTTGGGGTTTCGCATAGCGAAACATGGACTTAGCCATAACATTTCTAGTGGGTACCCATCTCTTATCCCCTACTCCTCCTGGACCAGCGAAAAGATTTTCATGAAACTTTAACACAGTCTTTATGATAAAACGTAGATGTGCACCTCCTATTTTTGAATTTGATTTGATTGATTTTTGGGGTTTCCCATAGCAAAACATGGACTTTGCCATTACATTACAAGGGGGTACCCATCTCTTATCCGCTACTCCTTCTGAACCACTGAATAGATTTTCATGAAACTTTAACACAGTGTTTATGCCATAATGTAGATGTGCACCTCCTATTTCAGAATTTGATTTGAATTGTTTTTAATTCCTGGAATCAAATGGGAGTGCGGGGGTATTTATTAGTGAGCTTTGCTCACAGTTTTTCTAGTTTAAAGGTATGACGCGTCAGTGTCCCAAATGAAAACGGACATTATCTTTACGGATCAAACATTTCCAGCTATGACTTAACCATGGAATGACTAACTAGTAGTGTGACGGGTGCCTCTAGTTGAGTAGGACATTTTTACCCTTTCGAAAAACCTGATGTCACTCTCCATTTTATGGGAGTCTACACTATATAAGTGCCTAAGTTCTGATTGTTTTGTTTATATTCCTGTGCTTTGTGCTTATGTTTTTCTGTAATCCCGTTTTTGCCATGTACCTAGACTTTGATTTTTGTAATAAACACATCCTTGATTCCTTCGTTTTACATTTGAGCGATTACCGACTTCCTTTGAATAGTAAATTTCACTTTTAAGTTTGCACTTTTGAGTTCTGATATTCAGCTAGTTAATCGTGATAATAGTCACTTTTTGACCCTTTATATTGTCTATTTGGCTTCGTTTATTTATTTTTTTTTACTATATTTTCTTAATCATTTATTTATTTATTTATTTGCAGCTCAACGCTTAAATGATAATCATTTTTATTTCTAAATACAGGGCAGACTTGGATCCAATTTATTTTTGTGAGCTGATGACCGTATGTCCTATATTTGATCAAGGTGACGCAAAAATAACTAATTTTGATATCACACCAAAATCTGGTCCCCAAGGTAAATATTATAAGGGACCGACCATTTAACTTGAAGGGGGGCTATGGTTTTTTTTTTCTAAAAAAAATATTTTGGATCTGATATTATATGAAAAAAATATTTTGGCTGCCAAAATGATGAAAGAAAATTTCTGAAGGAGGCATTCTGCCCCAAAAAATTGTGTAAGTTTTGAAAAAAAAATATTTTGTTGATATGCGTGAAAAAAAATTTTCTGTCCAGAAAAAAAAACATACCCCCCCCTTTCAGGTTAAATGGTCGGTCCCTAAACCAATTTTAAATTTGTATTTTGATATTCTAATTAACTGCCTTACACGATTAATTTGTGTCAAAGACATTTTCAAATTCAACGATGCAAGAATTAATACAATGTTGTTCACTTAATTATTATTATGGCTAAAGAAAATTTTTAAAAAGTTCAATTAAATTTGCCAAGTTACGCATCGAAAGCCTTCTCTGAAAAAAAGGACCACAGCAGGTTAAAAGAGAAACTAGCAACCAATTTTTAAACCATGAACACGAAGTCGTATTCAGTAACATCGGTGAACGAATGTTTGTCAGGATCGAGATTTTGCATCACTCACAAGATTCTCACAAAACACCACCATGCATATTGATTGCACAAAAAGACAATAAGAGACAAGATGATAACAAAAACACAACTAGAGCAAAGCGAAGAAAACAAAACCTAAAAAAATGTAAACCACATGCTGTTGAAGCACTGCAAAAAACCGAACGTATGGTAAAAAAAAAGAAATAAATATTTTATGGCAAGAACTACTAATAATTCGTTGAGTTAGACTTGGTATTTTTTTTTTTTTTTTTTTTTTTGAATTTTGGGAAGTTTTGTAACATTTGGACATTTTTTAAAATAAATGAGCCAAAAACAAATCTCTTCCTCTAATTTCCAAATGTTGAACAGGGTTTTGTTCTCCAAAACGAACGGGACTTTCGAGATAGGCTATCTCGTGTAATTGAAGGCGGAAACGATCTCCTCAAATACTAGTCAGAGGGATAGCTGGATTCCTTACATATTGAAATAAAAAGATATATATTATAAATCACATTAATTTCCTTAATTTTGATTGGTTAACCGTAAGGGTTGTATTTTGGTATAACCCCCCCCCTTTTTTGTTGAGTATACCACTCTTCTGTCGATTATACCACCCTCTCTAATTGTACAGTGACGTCATTGATGTGATTTGAAGTAGTAATACAGTCAAGATATTCAGTATAAGATTACCAAACTCGGAAAAGAATATCACCCTCGACTACGGTCTCGGGTGATATACTTAATTCGTGTGGTAATCTAGTACACCATCCTCAATTGCAGGCAGTATGTGTATAATAACACCTAAAAACAAACTATTTATGAAATCAAAGTGCACTTATAATTTGTCATACATTACAATTATTGAACTAAATTTTAATTGACGAAAAACAATTAACCTGAAGCGCTACAAATAGATTGAATATAAATCACCCTTAGCTCAACATTGTTAATTAAAGTGATTTCCTCTCAAGGTATTGACTTTTTTTGGGTTTTTTTTTTCGTATAGCACACATTTTTTTCCGGAGTGAACACGACTCAAAGGTGTAGTATTTCATCGCACTAGTAAAGAAAAACTAAAAGGAAAACAAATATATCAACATCGACTAGGAAATGTGAAACCTCTACGTTCAATCAAAGAAAAAAACTGCTTAACTATAACTCAGCAGAGTTTTTGTCTTATTTTAGGGGAGTTTGAAATAGATTTTACATATGTATCCAAGAATGGAACAGGTACCGGTGAGATAGTTCTTGAAGTCATTACCGTTGATGGCATACCAGTGTGTAAGTTTATTGTAAAACAAAGGCTAGTTGTATTTATATCATATATACCGAACTTGAAGATTCTGAATTCTACAACTAAAGAATTATTGTAAAAGATGCACATAAGACGTGTTTGAAAATTAAATTTTACAAGACTAGAAATATAAAATCATCCATCACTACTAAATCACAATTCTACATGTCACATTAAGAAAATGAGAGGTAAATGAAGAGCCCTTTTCAAAGTGACCACGTATAACGTAAATATCCGGAAGGTGAGGCTTATGGGACAAATGAATTTACCGTCCGTATGTTTTTACTGAGTGTGCTCATGGACTACCCCGCAGTTATCGTGAAAAGGTCTATACCGAAGTAACAAACCAAAGATATACATGTGTCAGTTGAACTTAAAGAAAATCAGAGGTTAATTTATACGTATTTTATTTGCAATTCATCAATGAATATACATATATCCTCTAGTAACACTTCATAGTCGGAAATCCACAAGCGATTACGCTACGTATTACGCTACGTACGTAGCGTAATCGCTCGTGGGTTTCCGACGATGGTAACACTTATAAGAACTCCTTCGAAACTCCTTTTTTGTCTGTTAATCAATTACTCCAGGTTCTGTAGTATCAAGGTAAAACCCTTCAGGCAGTACAAATTATACAATAGAATTCTATAGAACATTGAGTAACTGATTAACAGAGAAAATGAAGGAGTTCTTATAGGTGTTACTAGAAGAATATTGGTATATTCATTGATGAATTACAAAGAAAACACGTTAATGATCCAGGAAATCGGCCATAATAATATACAAATTAACGTCCACAAAACCAGGGCTATCATTTACGTACGAGTTCGATGTTGATGTCCGATGAGTCAAACTCGGCGCGAGTTTATTGACACATTATTGTCTACAGAGATTTTCATATTTATTTTCAAAAGTTTTCAAAAGAATAATTTTGTCAAAAAGCAAAGTTTCTTATGTCCGAAAATCACAAATGATACGAACGTTTATCTACTATATAGGTTAAAAAATATTAAAATAATATTCCATTTGTGTCAATTTACCTGATTTGAAGACCTGCAGTCTTTTCCACAATTCTTACAAAAACAGCAAAAACAATCATGAGTGTAATGAATATGCATTATGCATGTAAAAACTATATGCTTGCATGATTTAGTTTTCAAATTAATAATCAGATTTTTTAAATTTATGACAGCTAGTGGATTTTTGCACGAGAAAGCAGATGCTGGAACTTATCCTCAGAGTGTGAAGCTGACAGCAGAACCTGACCCAGATTGTGACCCTACACAAGGACCATGTGAGATGTGGGAACCCGGAAATTATACCGTTAAAATTGGTAAGCCTCAAAGCTTACATTTATTTCGATGTCGAACCCATGAGTAAATAACAAAAATACCAAAGTCACTGAGTAAATGACTCAAAACGGAGTCCACGTAATCCTATAAAAAATCTTGGAATTGTACGACAATCACATTACCCCGAGTTATGCTTTGAAAAGAAGTTGATGTAAATACTGAATTGGAATTAATTAACTGAGTTCAAATAGAATTATTTCATAACTTCGCAAAAAAAAATAGAAATAAAAATGTCAGATAGCTGACAGAGGACGACAGCCTTAAAGACACTACCTTACCTTACAAAGTTAGTTTGTCATAAATTTTTTATCTTAAAACAATTCTGTGGAGATTAGTCACCGAAAATTTTTCTAAAATTTATAGATATCTTTGTTGGATTAATGGTTTGATCCGAAAAATGATTAATGGAAAATGTTTTTTTTTTTTCTTATTTTGTAGCAATTTGTAATGGAGAATGTGGCAGCTCCCATCCACACAGCCAAATATACGACGAGTCATCCGCATCGTTCCAAATTACCCAATCATAACCATCTACACCTGTCAAAGTTTACCACCAGTCATTTACTTCATCAAAATACAACAGTTTCAGAAATAAACAATGAATATAATATAACCGGAGTGCTTTTTACCATACACGCAGTTTGCATAATGAACAAACATTTGATATAAACTTACTCGTAGGAAAAGTAATATATCATTTTTTGTGTGTGTATTTTGTCCTCCTTCTAAAGGAATCCCTTAGATTATTTCCATATAACAGGAAATATCAGACACCTCTCAATATCTAAGTAAAAAACTGCACAAAACAAATTATTCCTACCTCGTTCAAACTCTATCCTTGACTTAAAATTCCGCTACTGTCATGTTTCACGTCATTCTTTCACACTCAGGACATTTTGTCTGCTAAGAATACATCGGCAAACGAATACCGAAGCAAAAATGTTGAAAGAGGGAATTTTAAAATCAAAAATCAAAAAGTTTCACGGCAATTCATTTCCAATACGAATTGAGACAGCATTACAAAGACGAAACAAATAAACAATAATTCGTTAAGGTTCCGTGGAACATGGTGTCTCGCCTGCTCACTCGGCTTTCATTATAATTTGACCTATATTAAGATGTGGTTACTAAAAATTCTAAAAAAAAAAAAATAGCTGGTCTTTGAGAGTATCAGGAAATTTACCAAAATTGGAATTAACCAAAAATTTTTGAAATCTAACCATTGGCAATATTAGTTTTGACAAAAATTCATCCAAAAAGTATGGTTGCTAACAAGAATTTCCAAAAATTGGGCAACCATTTTCGAAGACCACATCATAATGAACTCGACATGCAAGTCACCGTTCTGGTCCAGACTGACAGTGGTGAAAAATCCAGACAGTTTTTAGAACAACGCATCATACACTTTTTGGGCAGTATTCGCCCAAAAGGTATGAATGTAAAAAAACAGTTCTATTCCTAATTATTTTCATTTGTCTGTCATATCTCATCTGGTCTTTTACTACTACTATTATTATCATTTTAATTATTTACATTTACAAATTTAAATACACTTCTCAATAATAACATTTACATAGTGTACCTTTATTTACTATCCTGTTATCGATTAGGTTCAAGTTCATGAACTTCACTGACACGTTTTATTTGCCATTTGTGTTGGACACGTCCACTTCTTACTTTCCTTGGCGCGAAGGTCTTAGCGACCGCAACGTTTGGCCCCTTCTTTTTACTTTTTAAGCTTTTTATGGTATTTTTTCATTATTATTTGTTTTAGACATTTTTTACCTTTCAATCGTGGCTCACCACACCTATATTTTTTTAATTTATCATACTACTTGTAGCCCTTGCGCAACACTTTGTTTCATTTTCATTTCAAAAATTGCTCGTCTTTGACTCAGTTTGAGGGTATCAGGACATTCACCAAAATTGGAATAAAAATTTTGAAATCTAAGCATTGGAAATTTTTGTTTTCACTAAAATTCAAGTGAAAAAGCATGGTTGCTATCAAGAATTCCCAAAAAAACTGCTTGTCTTTGAGAGTGGCATTAAATTTACAGAAATTGGATCCATATTTTTTATTCTTAAGTTTCAGAATGATGTCTGGTATGAAAAAATACTAAAATATTTGATTGTATGCAAAAATTTAAAAATTGTTAGTCTTGACATTTTCAAGAAATTTACCAAAGTTGGAACCGGAATAAAATCTTGCAAGTTTGTTGCTTATCTATAAACTACATGCAACAATTCTGTGTCAATAATAAATTTTCTAGTAAGTTTTAATTTGTTAAAACTTTGTTGATATTATGGACCAAAGTGAAAATTTAGTCAAATTCATTGATGCGGAAAATATAGGTCAAGGTGACATAATTCCGGTACTAATAAAGATGTAACCACTTACCAATCATCATCCCTCTTTGGCGTGTAGGTGTTGAGATATAGTGGAAACAAAAAAATATTGAAAAAAACTAAGTCCAATAAATGGCAAAATACGGAAAAAATGGAATTATTTTTTTTCAAAATATACTTGGGATTCAATAATGAAGTCGTACTGAAAATTGTATCCAGATTTCATTGATATTGAATTTGATTTGACAAAGTTACTGAAGTTCAAAAAAGTTTAACATTTGGGTTAACCAAATGTTAACGACGCAGACAACGACGTCTATCTATGATCGCTATATCTCGCTTTCGCGACTTTCGTCGCAGGCGAGACAAAAATGAACAAGACCGCCACAAAACTAAAGCACTAGCAGTGTGAACCTTACAAAAACTGAGGTATCAACAGGTGCTCCGGAAGGGTAAGCATGATTACAAAATTGCCAAAAGAATAATACGTAAAACATGAACTCAAAATGGTTCATGGTTCTTATTTTAGACCACCATATTCGCCCTCTCTTATAATTCGGAGAGTCTTTCGACATCTTATGCAGATAAAGCAATATTAGTTCGAAACTCATACGTCAAAACATATTAAATGGCTAACAGAGAACAAATACTCCAAAGCTGAGGACAGACATAAATGTAAATTACTGTTATAAGCAATGCTTAACATTGTTTATGTATGACAAAAAATAATAAATATCTTTCCATATATATTCTCAAAACTAATTACCTTCACACCCTTAAGCTAAAATTGTTTTACTATTAGGTCTTTTGTATTAAGTACAGGTTCATGTTAGAATCAAGCACTCAGGTGACAAGTCGAAGGCATTTGTTCTAGACAAATCGTTTGAATTTGTCGCACAGATGATGGTTTGACCAATGAATGTAATGTCTGAAGTCGGGAAAGTACTGAAATTAGTCAAAGTAAATTCAAAATGTTACCTTAAGCAAAACGTATGGGAAATTGCTTCTCTGTGTTGCACTATATTACCAGTCATTTCATTTCTCAATTTTTCCCAAACAGGTAATATGCAAAAATAAAATGAAGAGTGCTGTTGTAACAGAATATCAGTTCCACCATAAGATTCGTTCTAAAGGAAAAAATATTACATAAAATTTATTCCATTGGCACAAATATGATATTTGTTCCTAACGGAATAAATGTTATAAACATTTGTTCCAGTAGGAAGAAATATTATGCTAATTTTTATAATATTTGTTCCAATTGAACTTTTGTCAGGTGGAACAAATAAATGTTTTTACACTGTACTGGGACTAAAGTAGCCACAACGAAATTTGCCGCGACTTTTCTCCAAATATCTTTTTAAGTAAATGTTAAAGGATGGCATGGCATACACCATTGGAAAGCTAATTTTTTGCCGCTTCAGACCTTGCATTACCATAATTTTACAACAAAGGGTTAAAAAGTTTTCCATTACCCTTCTATGTTATTTTAACAGAAAATTTGAGTCGAAAACAGAGGGAGTATACCTGGTTACTTGAATACCTGTATTTATTGTTATAATGCCCTGGGGTCTATCGATTAACCAAAACACGTGGGTCGGGAGTTAATCTCGATTGCGAAGCAAAAGATTAATTAAGTAATTACTTGATAAAGTGTCAACAAAAACTTTTTACCTGCAAACAAATTTATTTCAATAAAAGTAAATGGTAACTGGATATTGGTTCTGCAAATTTTATTCTCAGATTTACCTAAACATTTTTATGAAAATGAGTAAACAAAACAAAATTCTGTTTGTTCATTGGCCATCTGAATAAACAACAAACAAGCACCCTATATGCAAATAAGTAATCCGTCGGCAATGGATTTTGTGTCTTTTCATTGGTTCTTTGGTTTGCGTAAATCATTCATCAATCACTCCCACACCGAATTTCTCTAAAATTTGAGTGAAATTAACATTAAAGTCTATGGAAAATTTTTTTATTTGAACTTTGATTATTTCGGTAAATATATCAAGAGTAGCGGCAAAAAATTAGAAAATGATGTATATATGTTTTATTTGGGGTCTTATTTAAAACAAAATAGCTACAGCGATTTAAGCTGCGGCAAAATTCGTTGTGTGTACTTTAATATATGTTGTACAAGATGTGACAAACTGATTTTACCTGGATTGATTGTATAGGTGAACGATTGTTATTTTCACCTGATCACCTGATGAGTAAAAACGTTAAATTTCTATCATTATTTTCCTAAGGTTTAGATATAAACTGCACTGATGAGGCATAAGTTGCCGAAATAGCTATATGCAGTATCCAAATTCAAATGTTTGTTTATTCAAAATAGGGAAGTTTGCGATGTTTTAACTTTGATTGTCAATCTTACATTAGCATACAAGTTCCGCAGATGGATGGTGTATCCGTTAATCATTTCTCACTTCTGGCGCTCTGTCCCTTACCTTAGACGAATATATAATTAATTCTTAAGGGCTCGTATTAGCAAAAAATGCTTATCCAGAGTGTTCAGTAAGAAGTCCAGGTTTGTTGGGCCCTTAGACGGTTATTATTTTATATTAGTCCCCGCACTATGAGGCAGTTCGTGTAAGCATAAACAAACGAAGAAGTTATAAAATAAACTGCCATAAAGGATAAAAGTATAAATATATACACATATTATGTCAAAAACGTAAATATATGATTGAAAAACAAAAGACAGTGGTGGGGATGGGCAAATACCATCGATATTGATGTCTTCGTAGGGCCATAGAAAAGAAATAAAATGGCTTAGAAGTGAGGTGTTACGTCATATGTGGAATACAGGTAAAATAAATTTGACGTTCCCCATTTCATTTACAGCACAGACAAACGTGGGATGAAATTATAAATAAGTAGGGGCAGGAAATTTAGCCCTCTACACGAAACCAAAATTAATAATTAAAAAATATATATTAAAAAAGTATTAAAATAATAAATATAATTGAAAATTAACTGAAATTGAAGATTGTACATTAAATGCTAATTTTTATATTAATACCTTTGGGTTTTGGGTACCCAGAGTGAATATAATTTGTTGTTCTAACTCTTGACGGTGTTGTCGTGAACTGTCAACCTGAGTAAGGACTGTCACGCTCATATCTTTCATTGAATGCTGGCGAAACCTGAAATGGTTACCGATGGGTGCGTCTTTGTGAGCTGTTACGGATCGAAGATGCTCACTTAAGCGATCACCCGGTCTGCGGCAAGTCTCACCTACATATATTATGTGACACCGTCTACATACTATGACATATATAACCAAGAATGTGATCTTGGCCCATTCCCACCTCGGTCTTTTGTTTTTCAATCATATTTTTTTTACGTTTTTGACATAATATGTGTATATATTTATACTTTTACATTTTATTGCAGTTCGATAAGAATTTTAACTTCAACGGCATAAATAGTCTTTAGGATATTTTTGGGGTCTACCCAATCTGGGACTAATATATTGACCTAATACAATATAAAATGTTTCATAGTCTGCAAATGATCTGGACTTATCACATTTTGAAATGAAGAGTGCTGGGAGGCAGTTCGTGTAATCATAAATAAACAAACAAGTTAAAGGTCTTGTCGAACTGCGATAAAAGGTAAAACAAAAAATATATACACGTCAAAATCATTTTTTTCTAATCTTTTTTTTTTCTTAAAGGATTTCGATCCAACTTCACGACAGGCGACGGGTTTGAAGCAGAAAATGCTGTACCCTCAATCAAGCGCGCCTGATCTTACTATTATTTTTCGATGATTCTATCGTCTATGCTCTGTAAGACGTTTCCAATTTTTTTTGTTGTAGGAGACACATGTTTTTAAAACAGCCATCAACAGAATTTACTACAGCTTCGAAATATTATTATTTAGTTTACCAGCTGAAACTTACCTGGCTTAAATCAAAATTATATTTTCTACTTGCGTTATGACAAATACAGAACATGCTTACCATTCCATACATTTTATTAGTGTAGTGTCTTATTGTACAGCGTTTATATTCAATTAAGTTGTCTACATTTAATATCTGTTAAGTAAGTGAGAACCGAACCATTAGTCTAAAAACGAATAATATAAGGACAATGGCAACACCGGAAACACCAGGAATTAAGTACGGCACAGAAAAGAAATATGATGATATGCATACAAAGATGAACAACAAGATGGCCCATTAGAAAAAACATATGCGAGATCATGTGCATCAGTAGAGTAAGCAATCTTCTTCTGCTTATAAGACACACGCCATGATGAACATGTCGATCCTGGTAGTAAAGTTAAATCCAGTACAGAAAATAGTAATTTGGCTTTGGCAGTTTCAGATTTATTATTTACGCTGTTGTTTCGGCATTCATTTGCCAATATGCTGATTTTGTTTAAAATTGTTTCGAATAATGGCGTGCAAGGATTTCAAAATCTCAATACACCTTGCAGAGGTAGTAAGTAACGCTGATAAACCATTCCCACAAACCCATACTAAGTCCACCAAATAAATAGATTTACCACTACTGAAAAAGATGAAGATAATTTCAATTGAAGCTATAGTTTTTAAATGTCATTATGGCCTTTGCTTACATGGGTACATAGCGTGATTTCTGTTATGAAAGAGGAATTGCTCAGAGTAGACATCTTGGGGTATTTTTGGATGTTTGGAAAGATTAAGACACAATGTGTAATAAAGGACTACGCCGAGAGGAGCATCATACGACCGTAGCATGCCGACCATTGAAATTTGGACAAGTATAATTTAAAATGAATGATAGGCCCAGTAAATAGCTTGATACAGTAATGAGCTGGACACAAAGTAGAAAAAAAATGAAAAAAAACTTTGATCCCTAAAACATCTGAAACGGTAAGAGCTACACAAAAGTCTGTTGGCTTACATCATGAGAAATCGAAAGAAAAAAATCCATTTGAAATCCAATGATTGGTTATTTGCTCAGTTGCAGTTCTGGTGATGAAACGGTAAGAACTATGGCAAATCATGAACGGTACATGCCACGGGAAATCCATTCGCATACTACAGATTGAAAATTTCCACAGGACCATACTGGAAGATCTGATAAATAGTACAAAATCTACAGTCAAATAAGTGAAAACATCAATTTAGTCCTTTTGGTCCCTTTTTAAATGGAAGGGGCATCAATAACCAAAACCCATCCCAGCCTTACTTTTGTGCCAAGGAATATTGTGATTAAATTTCATAAGGATTGATCAACTGGAAGTGGACGACGACGACAACAGCACCATACCATTATACTACCATATTTTTTTTTTTTTTGAATTTTCGATGTTACTTCTCCTCAGACTATAAAGAATGTAGGGAGTAACTTGTATTCAAAATGGTTCTTGGTTTATAATGTATTACTTTAAACATTGTTTTTTGACAAATAAATCAATTGGATCAATTATAACAACTGACTAGGTTCTCTCCATTCAATTACATTACAAAATATTGCATACAAGATAACAATATTAACAAATATAAATATGAATAAATAATTGAAGTACAAAATATAATATAACTTTGGTACTGTTGTTTAATAAGAAGGAAAAGAAAAAGAAAGAAAGATATGAGTCGAGTTAACATAGAAATTAAGAAACAAAAATAAATTAAATTTGGAAACGTTTAGAATGATAGATATAATTATGTATGTTTCTAAAAATGACGGTGTTGGACTCATTATTGAGTGCACCTGAACCAAATAATAAATACTCGAAGTCCAAAAAAGTAAATTGTTGCAGTGGATTTAAATAAATCCTTCTTATATTCGCAAACAGTGGACATTCTAAAAAAAAATAATGAATTGAATCTTCAAAAGGGCATCCACAGTTGCAACTTGGATTGTCAATCAAGTTTGCCCTAAGTAAATCTGCTTTAAGTGGACTACATCTATGACGCATTTGGGTATGTAAAATGTTCGTTTTCCTATTACCAAAGAGATAGAATGAAGGAACTATAAAATTATCTTTCTTTAACATTTGTTTTAATCTAGAGCAAGTAGAAACTGACCTTTCATCCAATGACATAGAATTCCAAAGCTTAATTGAAGAGGGGAAAAAGATTTAGAGAATGTTTCTAGTCGACAGCGAGGTATTCTATATTGTGAACGGTTTCTAAAATTATAGTTCCCAATATCGAGATACTCATTTAAACAATCCTCTAAATATTCTGGGACTTCCCTTGAATGAATTTTATCAAATAAGTTTACGTCGTTTTGCGAAATGCGCATATGCAGAAAGTAAATTCACAGGAACCTCGGTATTTAGTTATTTGTTACCACTGGGTCGATGCCACTGCTGGTGGACTGTTAGTCCCCGAGGGTATTCACCAGCCCAGTAGTCAGTACTTTGGAGCTGACCCGAAAGCCGATTATCTTTGGAACCTTACAATATCTAAATTTTTGTAAATTATGTTGAAAACTAAGGAGTATCTCCCTCATGCATAGCTCTGTCCTTAGCTAATTTTGGCTTTACATTTAGATAATATTTGGTTATTTGTTCTCTATCAGTTTTTAAATATCTTTGAGTATATGGTCTTCCAAACGTTTAGATTTTATCTGCACTGAAGAGACATAAGTTGTCGAAATGCGCATATGCAGAAAGTAAATTCACAGGAACCTCGGTATTTAGTTATTTCTTCTATTTTCCAAAGTTTCCCATCCCGTCTCAAAAAGTAATGATTCAATACTTGCACAACTTGGCAATCCAGTGATAATTCTAGTAGCTTCAAGTTGAAGCCTTTCCAACTTTTCCGAATTTTGGATACTACACCCATCCCTTAGTTCGCACGCTTATTCAAGAAGATATATGTTAGATATAAACTGTTCAAGTTTTTCCTGCACAGTATATATTTTAATTTTCTCAGGACAGAAGTTTTGCTAAGAAGCACTTTTACATACATTATCGTTATGTACAGACCATTTGCGTTATCTGCGTTATCGGAAAATGTAACTCCTAAATGTTTATGATTATTAACATTTGATATGGTTTGTCCACCAAACATAAGATTCATCTGTAAACAATTTCTGAACGAAAATACCATAAATTCTTTTTTTTTAGGATTGAAGTCCGCAAACCCCGTTTATCAAGAAGTTTTAAATCATGGTTTATATTCTGTTGCACGTCAGTAATATCGATTGATGAGCGCATTAATGAGCTGTCGTCGGCAAAGAGCCTAACTAGGGAAGTAATTTCATCTGCAATGTCGTTGATAGATATTAAAAAAGCAGAGGCCCCAAAACAGATACCTGTTGGATACCTGCACGTAGTGTACCAATAGAAGATTTAGAATGTTCTAATACCAATTGCTGTCTCCTGTTATGAAGATAATTTTGCAATCCCCCACCCCACTCTTGAGTCCAGAGTACGATCAAAACTAGAGATGAAGTCCAGAGTCCATTTTTGATTTTTTTTATGAAATTTGAAGTATAAGTACAGAATGCTTCGACATTTAAGTCCATGGAGTCCATTGACTCAAGTCGTCAAGTCCAAAGTACTCCAAAGTCCTTAGTACGAGCAAGAACAAAGATGGATAGAAATTTTTAGCAAGGTTCTTATTAGACTACCTTCTATTGAAATACCAGATATAGAAGAACCAGAGGAAAAGTTTGACATCTCCACTGATCCACACAGTGGGGAAGACATTATATCCACATTTAAGTGCCTGAAGAATTAGACATAATCAAGTGTCGATGGATTGAACCCCGAGTTCTTTAAGACAAACCCTATATTTGCATCAAAGATCCTGTATCCTTATTTAAGTACATATGACTACAAGCTAGGGTACCATTAGAATGAGATAGATACTCAAATTAAATTTTAAAATTTCAAATTCAACAACATCAACAGTGATAGAGGCACCACCCTGTTCTCCGTTCCAAGTAAGATCGCACTCTTGATATTAATTTATTGATAAAATCAAGGAGTCCCGGTTTTGGTTCCTCTCCCAATCGTTTAAAGAAGAGCACATTACGTTGAAAACGTCAGAGATCCTAGCATCTAAAGCATGTATATTCTCATACTTACTCGACTTATTCCTCATGGTAAGATAAATGATAAACGGAAAGTCTGAGTGTGAGTCCTATCCACCAGCTATTTAAGCAGAAATAATCGTGAAAAATGCCATAATTCTACCACGTTATCTTATAATCATGATAAGAGATTTGAATGACACAATTTGGGAGTCTCTGAGGTATTAAGAATAAATGAGTTTTACATTAAGATTTTTCTCAGAAAAGTATGACATAGAACGTTTTGAAACTTTGCAATTGTTCATAGGTGATATAGAAAACACTGAAAACCCTCATCAATCACCTTAATTTTGTTTGCTGTTTAACTTGGAAAGCTTATTTTATGGTTTTGTTAGTATAGTAAATATGCCAAATGTTAAGGATTGTATTTGCTAATATACTTGACAAAAGTTATCCGATTACTCTCTAAAAATTATTTCCTTTGATATGTTTCTGAAAAGCGTGTTGTCAACAACTTAATTTGTTCAGGTTTCTCAACTTTAAATCACCAAAGAAAATGGAAGTAAACTTCAGACTGATGTGGGGTTATTTATCGGAATCTACAACAAGAAGGCTAGAACTTGCTGTTTCATGGTGTCAGGAGGCTAATTGTACCGTTCTGTCATCCAATGTGTTCAATTTTTCATGTTTTCTCAGCTTTTGATACTTTAAGACTGTTATTAGTAGATTGCAATGAAACGGGATAATTTGAAATTCTTCTCAAATCGTATAAACCCAAAAAGGAGACAATTCCATCACATATATCAGTTGTAGTGATAATTAATTATGTACTAATACGCCACTTATTATTTGTAAGTACTCTTTGAATGTGTGGATCTTGTTCAAACTTTGGTTTTGACACTTATCCGAAAAGTGGTTGCTAGCCATGCGGCTGCTGGCTTCTATATACATGTACTTCATAATCTAAAGCCACTATGTTCTTCTCGCAAAACTTTACGAACTGATTCTTTAAGTCTATTTCCAGTTTATTCCTGGTACTGACAAAAGAGATACCACGCCAGTTGTCACAATCAATGAGTTGGTCTCTTGGTTTTCATTCATCCGGTATAGCTTCATTTTTCATGATATTCATTAGTTGTTTCAAAGTTTCCATGAATGCAGAGTCAAAAGAGGGGACATTGCTTACAAAAAAGAAGATCAACTGAAAAGATGGAATAAGCAATTCAATGCAGTGTCTGCTTTTAATGTTTTAGCTAATATTTGATATATCCCTGCTGCTGTGTTGTTTTTTAGTTCCTTGATTGCTCTAATGATCTCTTACTCTAATATTTCGTCGGTATTTAGGTCTAGTGATGGTATTCCAACTTCATTAAATGTGTGTAGTTCATGATGTTTCTCTCCAATTAACACTTCATTGAATCGCTCATTCCATCTTTTCAGTTGACCTTCTTTTCTCGTTAGCAATGTTTCCTCTTTTGACTGTGCATTCATTGTGCTATGTTGGTGTTTGTTACTTAGGGTCTTAGTAATTTGATAGTGTTCTCATATCTCCGCAGCATGTAACCTGCTTTGCTCTCTCTCTGCCTCCATGTTCTGTTTTTTAATCGTTCCTTGCACTCTTTTTCACTTCCTTGATCAATTTACTGTATTGGCAATTGTTGTCGACATTGTTCGGGTTTGTGACGAAGAAAACGTTAATCAAACAACCCTACCGCTGTCTGTTGCCAGTGCCGGTACCAAGTCCGGCTATCCCGAGTTCCTATCGTTATCTATGTTTGTCTTTTGTCATTTTAATGTTTTTCTTGTACAGTTCCCTGGTTGATTGTGGCATGTGATTGTAATGTTCGGTCATTGTAGGTGTTTCCTGTTATCTTCCTTTCATTAACATTATAAGGATAAAGAAATGCACCAAGTTACACCTAAAGATAACAACTTGCTTACTATGTAAAGGTTCCTAAACCCTTCAAACATCGAGTTATTTCGGATTCTAGTAACTACTCTACTACTAATACATCGGCAAACGAATACCGAAACAAGAACGAGGTAAGGGGGAATATCCAAAAATTATCCAGCCATTTAACAATGCATAGAGGAGTTAGTTATCAAATACTGTGAAAAAACTTATCAAAACTTTGGTGTAAATTGCTTTTGGAGTAAAAAAAATTGTCAGCGTTTGTTCTACTCTTGGCGATTCATTTACATAAACATCTTTTCCGTCAGACTCTTTGTTTACTCCTTCTTCACAGTGTTGATACTATTCTCGAGGTCCAGTGCATATTGGTGTATAATTTCAACAACTCAATTCTTATGCTCGAAATGCCTCAAAATTATCAACCGGATTCCTAACTTTCCAAATTCCTCCCTAATTTCATAAAATTCAGAATTAATATTCAATGTCTTTTGTATCTTTCATTATGTAGTTTGTCTTGGTCACTGTGTATTCACCTGGACAAGAAGCTCGATTATTTCGACATTGAAAACAATCGTGCAACAACACTCAACTTGGTGACAAGCTTATCCAAAGTTATTGATTTTACAGTCATTTCTCTTAAATTGACGCGTTAAGGTTCTACTAAAGTCAAAAATTAGGACACCCAGTAAACATTGTATTTCTCAAGCTGTAAGAAATGTAGTAAAATATTATTGTGAAATGTGCTCTTTTAAACACAATCTACAATCTACATGTACACACTGCAAAAATTGTAAATGAATTTGAATTTTTTATTTTATAGGCGAATCTGTTCATTTGGTAAACACCCAATTTTAAAAAAAAATCAGGTCTGAAAAAGGACTTATATGTTTGTTGTGGACGTATACTTTGATATCAAAGGAAGGGCAACCTAATGTCGATTATTTGGAACTACTGATCATTTTCAAGATTCAGTTCAATTTTGGTGTACAGGGGAAGTAATTCCAAACATTCAGGTCAGAAATTCTACTTTAAGACATATTTATACTAGACAAACCAATGTTAGCTTTATACATCATAGTATTCCTCCAGAACAATTTCGACAAGAATTAGACGTTTTCCTGACCTCCTGATTTTTTTTAAAATTTGAATGTGTACACAAGGAAAAGATTTGGTTATAAAATCTTAAATTTTAATTAATTTACAATTTATGCAGCAAGTACATGTAAATTATGTTTAAAAGAATGCACTTCCTCATGATTTATGTAGCTTGCAAAATACAGGCAAAACTTTTATGTTTATTGTGTGTCCCATTTTTTGACTTTAGTGGAACCTTAAATTCACATTAGAGTAAAAAAAGATATAAAGTATTTAGAGTAAAAATCGACCCAATTCCATCTTCCAACACCAGAAGGTCTCGCATATTAAGTCAACGATCAACCGGGCTACATCTGTACTACAAGACCACCGTGTATTGATCAAGATGTGATATTTTGCAATCTTTCCACTTTAAAATTTTAGCATTACTATTTCATTGACAAGCAAATCTGCATTTAAAATTTTGATGTAGTTGATGAGGCCCAATTTCGATGAATTAAATTTCATCAGTGCAAACCAAACATTGAAAACTCGCCCTCGGAAGTCTCTAAAAATAAGGCTAGACAGGACTGTTTGATTTCCGTTATACTACAAATCGATTGACAGGTTGATTAAAGGTCTGAAATCCGGTGATATTTAAACAATAGAATATGAACTCTCCTTTAGAAAAGATAAAATGTCGATTTCAATGTGTAACTCGTTGTTACGACCTGATAAAAGTTACTTATAACAAGAAAATTTATACTCTGTTATGTTCATGTGATGTATCTTGATGTTGACAAATGACATTTTCAAAAAAAAATTGATATTTCTTGCATATATTTTAACGAAAAATGAGATTTCCAGGAATATACCTGATTCCAAAGGGTTTTGGATCTAGGCATTTCTTTACAACGGAAATTTTTAGGAAAAAATATACTTTGCAATTATATATTTATCGATTCATTTGCAAATTTTGGACTGGGTACACGCAGTGGTTTCGACGAAATAATGTATATAAAACGACCATTTCTACCTGGTAACCGTCTTGTCTACATAAACAAAATCGATTTTTACTCACTAAGCACGCGGGGTCTTTGAATGGGCTTTCACTGAAGGCACGCCCTTTTCCTTGATTGAACCAATGGAATCTTGTGTTGATGATTACCCTCTGTGATCTTGTGTAAAAGGAAAATGGCATTGTTTCAAGACGATATGATTTTGCATCGTAACATAGAATGCGTTTTTGGATCTCCTCGTTTCTTATGCAAGAATCGTCACTAAATTGACCTATAAGTAAAGTATGTTAAAAAATCTATCTGTACATAAAATTTTGTCTGGGTACATGCATTTTAACGCCCTATAGTAATTGATTTTGACCAGTCTTTCCGTTGAATATTTTCATCACGACAGTAAATTATGTAAGGAATTCGCATATTACCTCTTCTTGGAGGCAAGTCTAATTACTTTTTAACTACAAAGTAAAGATCTGGGAATTGAATGACGTTTTCACTAAATATTGTATTTGTTTATTTCATTTGAAATCTTGACATTTTGTCGATTGTTTATTTTCGTCGCCATGCTGTTAATTTGTTCTGAAAAAGTTATGAACACAGAAGAGCTTTTCTAGAAGGGAGATAATTTTATACCACTAGGCTGGGTATTGGTTAGGTAAAGGTATAATTTTTAAATATCAAAATCTGTTCCTAAGCATTACTCTCAACCGGAACAAAACATTAGCCAATGTTACTTGAAATGAGAAATTTGTTTACATTTTTCCCATCCGGAATAGACATTATTCAACCGGACTGAACCAATTACACGCGAACTGTTTTTTTTTTACCTAAACTGTTCGCCTAAAACTCAGCTTAATAGGGGTGAAGACTTTTCCAAGCATGAAAATGAGAAAATGTCATCTATTTCATAAACTGCTCTGTTTGTCAGTGAACCTAGAGATTTCCTCAACCTACGTATAAACATAATCAGAAAAGAAGAAGTCAAAGGCTACAGCATTAAATTTCAATTCAACTGGTCAAGTCTGGAAACATTCAGACAGTACCATTGAACAAAATAGGTCATGGTGCAGGCATGAATTAAACTGGCAAATTGCTAAAACTTTCAATCACTGCCCGACAAACGCACTAGTGTCTTAAGCTAGTGGACGATGACAACAAATAGTCAAAACACACGTAGGACACTCACCAAGTCGATTGTAAGAAAAATTGGAATTATAATATGAGTGGGATGTATTTCTGTTTGACTTTATTGCTGCGGTCAAGGAAGTGGCAAAACTTTTATTTTAATGAAGTCAAGATTAACACCCCAAGCTTACACAATGTGTTAGATTCATCGATGTGAAATGTCTACATTGTAAATATATGTGACGTGAAAACCTGACAAATGTATACAATGTTGTCTTTGTACGACGGCGAGTCAATGAAAGGTAGAATACTTGGAGTGTAAATCTTAATTTCGGTAAACTGAAAGTTTTTCCACTTCCCTGACCGCAGCAATATCTTTTCTTTTCCAATGTGTTTTACAAAGGCCGGGATAAGGGTCGAAATATCAACTATTTAATCCATGTACTGCTCACTTCAGTCTTTTGCTTTATTATAGCCAATTGTGATTGTGTGCCAGTTCTGGATTGGTTTTGCCAAAAACTGCAAAACCTTTTTAGCTCACCTGGCTATGCCAGGGTGAGCTTTTGCCATCACTGTCGTCCGTCCGTCCGTCCGTCGTAAACTTTTCTTCAAAAATCTCCTCCTCTGAAACCACTGGGCCAATTTAATCCAAACTTGGCCTGGGTTATTACCAGGGTATGTAGTTTAAAAAATGTGTTCGGTTAGTCCGAGGACCAAACAACATGGCCGCTGTTACTAAAAATAGAACATAGGGGTAAATTGCTGTTTTTGGCAAATAACTTCAAAACCGTTGCAGATATCAAAAATCTGACATGGAGTAGAATTGTTCAGAATGACAAGATCTATCTGCCCTGCAATTTTGAAGAAAATCGGAAAAACCGTCTCAGAGTTGTAGCCCTTTTTCCATAAAATTTTTAAAATTTATACATTTTTTTTTTTTTTTATTTCAAAAACTGTAACAGATAGAGGTGAAGTGTAAATTTGAAAAATGTTCAGCATATCAAGAACTACATACTCTGAAATTTTGAAGAAAATCCAACTGCCTGTGTTGTAGTTATTGACTTTTTTCACCACAAAAAAAAATTCAATGCCATATGGTTATGGGTTATTTCCCTTTAAATTCTGCTTTCAAATCTTCTTTGGTTTACTTTTCTCTTTTGAGTTTTAGAGAAATTCCCTGCTATCACTTTATTAGATATAATAATTTGCTACATAACCAAGAGAAAAAAAAAGTGTTTTTGTACAAATATTTACATTTTTTTGCAAATATACTTTAATAAACTATACTTATTTCACAATTTAATAATAATTGTATATAACTTTATATTGTTTTAATTATTTCTATTTGCTTGCCCTTAATGCAAGTATCTCTCTCAGTTAATATTGTAGTGGCATCTAAGCTTCAATTGCTGTATAACTTTAAAACTGACTGCATGACTATGCCATGGAGATCTTCTTGCCATTAGTGGTCTGTCCATTGTAAACTTTTCATTTAAACATCTTCTCTGAAACCACTGGTCCAATTGGAACCAAACCAAACTTGGGCGCAATGGTCCATAGGTGGCCCCATTAAAAAAATGTCTGGCAAGTCTGTATCATATCCAAGATGGCCGCCAGCAGGGAACGCAGTTTAACATTGGACCCTATGGGAAAGCATTCAAAGATCTTCTCTGAAACTACTGCGCCAATTAGAACCAAACTTGGTCACAATAGTCCTTCGGAGGTCCCCTTTGAAAATTTTGTCCGGCAAGTCTGCACGTCATCCAAGATGGCCGCCAGCGGGAACTTGGTCCAAAATTGGACAATATTGCAAAAATCTTCTCTGAAAATACTGGGCTAATTGGAACCAAACTTAGTCACAATGGTCCATAGGTGGCCCCTTTTAAAAAATGTGTTCAGCAAGTCCACATCATATATCCTAGATGGCCGCCAGGAGGGAACATGTTTTTAACATTGGACCCTATAGGGGAACATATTCAAAGATCTTCTCCTCTGAAAGTACATGGCCAATTGGAATCATACTTAGTCACAATGGTCCTTACTTGGTCCCCTTCATAAAATGTGTCTGGATGTCCGCATAGCATCCAAGATGGCAGTCAGCGGGGAACATTGTTTAACCTTGGACCCCATGGGAAATCATTTAAAGATCTCCTCTGAAAATGCAATGCCAATTGGAACCAAAGTGAGGCACAATGATCCTTACATGGTCTTCTTCAAGAAAGGTAACAGTTGGTCTACGCCTCATCAAAAATAGCTGCCAGTGGGGAACATAGTTTAATTTTGGATCATATAACATCAGCAAACTTCAAAATGAGACCCTTAAACATTAATAAACATTAGCAAACTTCAAAATGAGACCCTTAAACATTAATAAACAAATTTGAAAATGAGAACCTTAAACATTGTGATTATTTTGACTTATTGTGTCAGCTATGACCCAGGTGAGCGATACAGGCTCTTGAGAGCCTCTTGTTTGGATAAATCATCAAATAAACACATTAGACGAAAGTTGTAACAGACATGACAATACACTGTGGAATAATTGTACCTCCTGGCAATAATGCTGTATTTATTGCCAGTTTTATAGCAGTGGCATTAAATATCATTATACATGTATATATAAGCTTATCGTAGAACATTTCCGAAAAAAATGGTGAACGTTTCCGAAAATATTTTCCCATTTCCCCAAATTTATGTTCTCTTTTCCGAAAATTAGAACTTTTCAGAAAAATTATTACATGCACCTCTTCCATAATCCAGGTAAAATATCTGTTGCACTCTTGCTAGCCATGGGAAAGTGAAAGGACAATTTCCAGGAACATTTAGTATAAAATTGAAAAATACAAGTGACTGACCTGAGCAGTTGCCTAAAAAACGAAATACAGTAGGAAACACCTACAATGACTCACATACAGGTCACAATAGAGGAAAACACAAATAAAATACAAAAAAAAGGCGTAAACAACGATATGAACTCGGGACTTGGTACCAAAACTAGCAAAACCAGCGGAAGGTTTAAACCATTTTTGGGGCACCAAAATCTGCTTTTTCTCTGTCTCGCTTCCCCGATGTATAGACATACGAATAAAATCCAACCTAGTTAGACTACTAACTACAAAACCACCGTATATTGAACAAGAAAAGAATAAGACAAGACGAAAATTGGAAAAATCTTGCGGCCGTAAACTGTCGATTAGCACAAGTCTAGTCTGCTGGTAAAAATTACTGTCGCGCTAATGAAGAGAAATCGGAAATGTCCTGCTCCTGAGCTTATGTTGCTTATATGGGGTGACACATTATCAAAGAACAAAGTTTATGGTCTGTACTGTATTAGATAGAACAAACTCGTGTATATGTACTATCAAAATAAGATAACAGATGACCACTATAATACATTTGTTTATCTATTATCTATATTAGGTTTACCATAATATCTGTCTTGTAGTGGATCTGGATGGCATACATTATAAGAATATACCACGTGCCACAGTTCCTAAAATATTAAGTACTGTAAGTTTTCTGTAATCAATTACTAGCTTCCATATGGTATTAGGGAGTATTTATCAAAAAGTTCCAAGTTCATGCAAAGTTCAAATTAAGTTTGAAAGTACATCATGGTTCATATCATGTCATGTGTCAGTAAACACATATTTTTGCTTTCAAGCAATAAACCGTCTTTGTTTTGTCACACTGACCGCCATCGCGCGTTATGATTTCTGGGACAATATAAATTTAAATATAAGAAGTTTGACTATTTTCGTAGCAAAGATCATGCTTAGATGATATTGAGAGTGTTCATAGCAAAAGGGTAAGATATTTCTTTAGCATTCAAGATTTATGTCAATGGTATCTTATATCGTATTCAAATTATTTTTTTCTTTGTATTTTTTAATATCGTAAAACTAAAAGTTTGTCTATGTCTAGAGTGTTTATTAAAAATGTGTTCCTAGTAGATAGAAATGCATTTAGTTTAATCTACATGTATTCTATTTGTTGCACGGGAAAACAGTACAAATAATCAACATTCAATATAGATGTTAACCTAGTTATTAAGAATGATATACATACAAAGTAATGTCTTTTCTTAAGCTATTGCCTTGCTAATCTGTTTATTTCATACATACTAAAATATATACACACCATAAATTATTGGTTCTTATTATCCCCTTACTTCTCTGAAGAAAATGCGGATATATAGTTTGGTCCCACCTGTCCGTTTGATGAACCTTGTCAATGGAACTCCTCCTACATTTTTGTGTTCAGTGTTTTAATTTTATTACAGAATTGTTGCATATATCATGCAGAGGCGCAATAAGCTTTCGAATTTTTTATATTGATCTTGGTGCAAACAAGAGCCACCAAGATATTGATTTTGGCACATGTGAGCTTGTCAGTGGAACTCTTCCTATATGTTTTGGATTTATGATTTAATTTTGTTATTGAATTGTGACATTTAGTCTGCAGATGTGTAATATGCTTTCGGAATTTGGTTCCAGTTCCAACTTTGGTAAATTTCCAGAAAATGTCAGAGACTCATATTCTTTTAACTTTTAGAATGTGATCTCATATTTTGGGAAGTGTTTGGAAAAATAAAAATTCTGAAATGCGATTCCAATTTTGAAAAATATCCTTAAAGTATCAAAGACCACTTATTTTTAATATTCTTACTAGAAATCGTACTCTTTAAATTTGTTTAAATTAAGACAAACATTTTCACCAATTGGATTTCCAAAATATTTGATTCCAATTTTGGTATACTTCATATCGTTTGTTTACGTTTGTCTTTTGTCTTATTTGTGTTTTTTCCTGTGTAGTTCCATTGCAGAGATTGTGACATGTGATTGTAAGTTTCAGCCAGATGTTTCCTGTTATCCACTGTTTAATACTCCTGAAAGTCTCAAGGACCACTTATTTTTTGGATTTCTACATAGCAACCATACTTTAAGAATTTGTTTTAACTATGACAAATATTTGCACCAATTGGATTCCCAAAATATTTAATTTAATTCTAATTTTGGTAAATTCCCCGAAAGTCTCATAGATCACTTATTTTTGGAAATATTCCCAGCAAACCATATATCCTTGTATTCTTTCTTAGTAAAAAAGTGACTATCCATAATTTGATTTCCAAAAATGTTGAGGAAAATTACGCCGATATAACAACTTTTTCAGTGTCAAATAGTTGAGCACGAGAATGGCCATCATTTCTGATGGCGCCATTTCTAGTTATTTTTTTTTCACAAGTGAAACATATCAATAAAATGAACGGAGATAGACTATATCCATTTTTATCACAGAGTCATTCGTGTGTTGAAAAGGGGTCCCGGACATATTCAGGATGTAAAAGAAAGGATAACAGGATACATCTACAATGGCTGAAAATTACAGTCACATGCCACAATCTGCCAGAGAACTACACAGGAAAAACACAAACAAGACAAAATACAAACGTAAACAACGATAGGAACTCGGGACAACCGGACTTGGTACCGGCACTAGCAAAAACAACGGTAGGGTTAAACCGGTACTCAAACCTCCCTTTTATCTGTCCCGTTCCCGACAGTATCGTAAACATACGTATAAAACCCAATGCAGGTATACTACTAACCTTGAAAGGAGATAAAATGACAATACGTTATTTTGAAATATGGGTCAAGGGGTGATCGCCGCTAAACTGTCGGCTAGCTCAAAGAGCCTAGTATGCTGGTAAAACACTGTCGCACTACGGAAGAAAAAACAAACTCAAAACTCCCCGAAGGGTATGGTCAAGAAACGTCATATATTCCAGTAGACATCGGCAGTATCAGTGAGAGGCCAGTATGTGTGTAAAATTTTCAGGTCACTAGATCTCGAAGCTAATTTTACGGATGCAAGCAGAGTATCCTGTCGATATCCCCTATTAAGTAAAGAATGTAAGTTACGCCCCAGCTTTNTCCATAAAAACGAGGATTAGAAATTCCCATACTAATAAGCTGTTTGCGAGTAACGTTTGTTTCAGAAGCTTTCGTCCCAAGATGCATTATGCATACTAATTTGGTTGATGTGGGAAATGTCAGAAAACCATTCCATCTAATTGAGTCGTTTATAAGTAAAATGTTTAAGTCACAGACAGCATCCGGGGCATTCATTACAGTGCATCGGTTGATATGGAAATGTTACTAAGCGGAAACGGACTGACCACTCTACCTAATCGAATCTCAAGTCGCTCATATGGAGACAGCTACCTACGCATACATTGCAGTTGTCATCCAAAAATCCATCTTGCATGCCAATATGATTGATGTGTGACACGTCAGTAAGCGGGAAAGGACTTCAACCATTTTACCTAACCGCGTCGCTCAGAACTTGTAGATTTTTGCATTTTTGCGAAAATGATAAAGTTAGATTGTCGCTCAGATTTCCCAAAAATAGCAGATCTTTTACCGTTTTACAGGAAATTTGCAGAATTAAAGAAAAAGTTTTTTTTTCATTTTCAGAAAAAAATTGTCAAAATTAGAAAACAATATTAACATGAAATAATCACTCTTTTTGTGAAAAATAAATAAATAAATGTATGCTTTTGTTCAAATGGAAGTCAACACAAAATCGACTGCTAATCAATTCGAATTCAAATTATAAATGAATTACTTTTTTTCTCAAATCAATCAAATTTCGATGGATAACAATGTAATACTTGAACAACCATACGTAAGGTTTGGCGATGTATGTGCAACTAGATGCTTTGTTTTGGGTCGTTTTAACCTGAAGATGGCATGTTATCTCCTTGACATTTACCCCATTTCCTTTCCTTTTCATATTTGTCAGGTTGGTTTCAATACCTAATACGTCCACATTTCACTGAACAACTTGTATTGTTTATTTTTTTTATGTCTATAATGTTATATTATTCATGAAGTATGCCCATTCTGCTTTTGACTCATATCAATGGGTTTTGTTCCTCTTTTATATGTGCATTTGAATACAATAGTTAAGATAAAACATTGACAGTACTACAAGTTTGTCTGCTTTTCAAGATCAAATGATAATAAAAAGGGGACACAAAAAGTAGAAAATTATACATTGTCCAAATTAACCTCTCCTGCAGTTATGTTACAATGAGTGACCTACTAGTATATATGGTGTCTATTTTAGAATATGTATAAAACTGCAAGGATATTTCATAAAACTTCTTGTAAAGTAATTCTGGTATATTTTTTGTACCATTCTAATCATTACTGTTCTTGTTATCCTTTTTTCTTTCTTTCTCGTTTTTCCTTTCATTTTTTATCTTTGTAGTGATTATAACAAAAATTTTACCAATAGAATAAAAAGATAACAGGAAACGCCTACAGTGGCCGTAAAACATAGTCACATGCCACAATGTAACAAAGAACGGCACAAGAAAAAACCACAATAAACAAGAGGCTTTCATGAGCCTGTATCGCTCACCTGGGCCACGGCTGGCATATGCAGTTAAAATAATTCCAATGTTTTAAGGGCATTATTTTCAAATTTGTTAACAGACACTGATGTTATATTATCTTAAGTTTAACTATATTCCAGACTGGCAGCTATTTTGGATTTTGGTGCAGTTCTACCGTCACCTTTCTTGAGGGGGGGCGTTGAGTCTAATTTTGGTTCCAATAGACTAAATATTTTCAGAGGAGAACATATGTACAGCTTTATCGGTCATAATTAGGGTAGATAACTTCCATCTGAATTACCGTGATTTGAGATGTGGATTTATCTAATTATCGGACAATACATAAAGTTTTGAATTAATGTTTTTTTTTCATATTTTCAAAAAGAATCCTTATATACTAAAAACTTAATTTACATATTCTGATAATATCTTATAATTCAGTGACAATGTATACAATATGTCCTTGCGAAAGTGTATAAAAATTCATTCAAAAAGCATTGCAAAAGTCCCCTTTTCACAACAAAAATCAATACCGGTCATTTGCCTGAAGTAAAACTGCAGGTGTACATTTGTCTATACCTGTAGATCACCTGGGGGCAAACCTGTGTAATCAGCAGGACATCGACTGGCCACGTATTTAATTACCCCCTTTTGTAATAAACAGGAGATTGCATAATCATTAATCTGTACAGGTTGATGATGTTTCCTACAACACTTATATGTACACATACACATATAGGAAGGTTCGCGAACCTCATTAGTGATGTCATAAAATCTAATTTACATATGCAAATTAGCATTTTTGGTTGGCAAAGTCGTTGTAAGACCACTTTATAACAATGTAAAAGAATGTTTGATCGTTTGTCATTTTTTCATTATTCATCCGATTTTGGATCTGTAAAATGCATAGTAAACTTCAAGAGTTTCATATTTTTTCTGCCGATTTACTTTTTTAAAATTTTGTGCAGAAAAAATTTTATGCAGTTTTAAAAAGTGTCAAAATTGCCCAATTTTATATACTTTACAAAAATGCTAATTATAGAGATATTGAAAATAAATTTTTTACAAAAAATTATACCCTGTAAAAGTGTAAACATTCAAGAATTTCGATCAAAAAGAATTATCAAGATACCTCAATTAACAATTTCGTACGAGTGAATAGAAAATGACATTTTTATGACCCTTATTAATTAACATGATTTCTTGCCAACCAAATTTACCTTTTCAAGTCTGTGACGTCACGGCGAACCTTCCTATACACCCCACAAAATAACTGTGCAAAAAGTAATTTAACCGAAAGATGTCCATACACAGCAATATAAAAGTAAAAACATCATGCTTACACACAAAAGACATTTTTTATTTAGAAAGATGGTTAAAAATAAAAACAGAGAGAAATATAAGTTTAAAACCATCTACAGAGTACTGGAGATCGACAGGTCTCCGGATCACCGTCCGCCATGTTTGATAATCGATTGGAAGTCGATTTTCAAATTGATTTTGAAGCAAGAGTTTAATAGTCCGAACTGAAATAAATTAATGAAGTTGGAGGAATAATGTGTGAT
The DNA here is from genome assembly GCA_002080025.1 of Modiolus philippinarum. Lineage (NCBI taxonomy): Eukaryota > Metazoa > Mollusca > Bivalvia > Mytilida > Modiolidae > Modiolus > Modiolus philippinarum. The sequence continues at coordinate 84,359 of MJUU01000736.1, forward strand.
CTTTCGCAAAAGATATATTAATAAGGTGTCAGAGGATTATTTTATATAAAAATTAAGAATTTTTAGTTCCATGTTTGCATCATTTCACTAAATTTAACATAGACTTCAATGCATTGCAAGGGTCATTTTCATACCAATTTTCAAATCGATTTTTAAGCAAGAGATTTACAGTCCAATCTGAATTTGAAAACAGAAATCAAAAGAGGAAAGTCTCTAGTTTTCATATATATGTGTTAATAAGCTGCGCGATTTGTATTTAATAAGTTATATCCAATTATTAGGACACACCCCATATATCGTAATGTAATAACTACACACTAAAGTTGTAAGTCACGTGATGACTGCAATAGCTGCTTTACGATAGGCCTCCGATAGGTCTCAAGGTTAAACTATGTTCCCCACAGGGACCATCTTGAAGGCGATGCAGACAAGCCAGGCAATTTTTTTTCAAACGGTAACAACTATGGCCCGTTGTGACCAAGTATGTTTTCATTATTGGCCAAGTAATTTCAGGAGAAGATCTTTTTTTAATGTTTTCCGCTTCCGCATGGGGCAAATGTTCCCCGCTGGCAGCCATCTTGCATAAAGCAAAAACTTGAAAAAACAACTCTTTTGCAGGGCGGCAACCTAAATTAAGATTATTGTGGCCAAGTTTGGTTCAAATTGACCGAAAAGTTTCAGAGAAGATCTTTGGATGTATTTTCCTCTAAGGTCAAATGTTAAAACTATGATCCCTGCTGACGGCCATCTTGGATATCACCCGGATCTGCAAAACAACTTTTTTGCAGGGGACCATCTAAGGACTATTGTGGCCAAGTTTGGATTTCAATTGCCCCAGTAGTTTCAGAGGAGAAGATCTTTGAAAGTGTTTTCCCATAGGGTCCAATGTTAAAACTATGATCCTCGCTGGCGGCCATATTGGATATAGCGCAGATCTAAAAAACAACTTTTTTACAGGGGACCATATAAGGACTATTGTAGCCAAGTTTGGTTTTAATTGGCTTGGTAGTTTCAGAGAGAAGATCTTTGAAAGTATTTTCCAATAGGGTCCAATGTTAAAACTACGATCCCCGCTGGCGGCCATCTTGGATATAGTGCGGATCTGAAAAACAATTGTTTTGAAGGGGACCATCTAAGGACTATTGTGGCCAAGTTTGGTTTTAATTGGCTTAGTAGTTTAAGATCTTTGAAAGTATTTTCCCATAGGGTCCAATGTTAAAACTATGATCCCCGCTGGCGGCCATCTTGGATATCACCCGGATCTGAAAAAAAATTTTGTTGCAGGGGACCATCTAAGGACTATTGTGGCCAAGTTTGGTTTTAATTGGCCGAGTAGTTTCAGAGGACAAGATCTTTGAAAGTATTTTCCCATAGGGTCCAATTGTAAAACTATGATCCCCGCTGGCGGCCATCTTGGATATAGCGCGGATCTGAAAAACAACTTTTTTTGTAGGGGACCATATAAGGACTATTGTGGCCAGGTTTGGTTTTGATTGGCCTAGTAGTTTCAGAGAAGAAGATCTTTTAAAGTATTATCCCATAGGGTCCAATGTTAAAACTATGATCCCCGCTGGCGGCCATCTTGGATATAGTGCGGATCTGAAAACAACTTTTATGAAGGGGACCATCTAAGGGCTATTGTGGCCAAGTAGTTTGGTTTTAATTGGCCCTGTAGTTTCAGAAAAGAAGATCTTTGAATGAAAAGTTTACACCGGACGGACGACGGACGGACGGACGACGGACAGACGGACGGACGAACGGACGACGGACGTACGGACCGCGGACGGAAAGTGATGGCAAAAGCTCATCCTGGCTATAGCGAGGTGAGCTAAAAACAAAAGACAAACGTTAACACAATAGGAACTCGGGACGGTCGAACTTGGTACCGGCACTAGCAAAAGCCAGCGGTAGCCGGGTTTAACCGGTTTATTGGCACCCAAACCTCCCTTTTTTCTGTCTCGTTTCCCTATAGTATAATAAACATACGAATAAAACCCAAAGCAGATAGACTACTAACCCCATGACCACAATCTTGAAAAGGAAAATGGAACAAAACATAATTTTGAAAGATGGGTCAAGGAGTGCTCGCCACTAAACTTTCGGCTAGCTCAAGGAGCCTAGTCTGCTGGTAAAACACTGTCGCACTACGGAAGAAAAATCAAACTCAAAACTTCCCGAAGGGTTTGGTCAAGAATCATCATAAATTTCAGTAGACATCGGCAGTATCAGTGAGAGGCCAGTATGTGTGCAAAATGTTCAGGTCACTAGGTCTCAAAGCTAATTTAACGGATGCAAGCAGAATATCCTGTCGATATTCCCTATTGCGCAAAGAATGTAAGTTACGTCCCAGTTTTTCTGGATTTTTAATCAGTTTCTGGCATTTTTTAACAACATTTCCGTAAAATCGAGGATGAAACTTTTTAAATGTATTATCAATTTATGATATCTGTAACCTTGCTGCAAAAGTTTGGAAGTGATAGGTAAGGATACGTTCAGTAAACTCGTCAAGAGTAGCACAAATGCATGCGAATCGTACCAGTTTAGAAATATAAACTCCATAGGATGTCGCCGTAAAGAAAAGAGAAATTAGTAATACTGAAATTAAAATCATCCCAGTCAAAATCATCAATATATTTATTGTTGTGTAGAACAGCCAGGATAACTTTCAATATCAGTATATATTAGTATTGTGTTGTGCGGCAAGAAGTATTTTTAAACTTTCTGTGTTTGGAAATGTGCAAAAATTGGTTGGAATAACTAAATACCGAAGTTATTGTGAATTTATTTTTTGCATATGCGCATTTCGACAACTTATGTCTCTTCAGTGCAGATAAAAGCTAAACGTTTGGAAAACCATAAACTCAAAGATGGAATATGATGAATCGAGTACAAATAGTTGTTTTTTTTTTAAACACGTGCCATTCTAAAATCAATGGACTATTTTACTATCCTAGTTATCCAAGTGAAATGAATTGGAAGTAAAGCTGAGCTGAACTGTGCATTAGGAATAGTGGTTTCTAAATAAAACAGGGAATAATCTATGAATAAGGTATTTTTGATGATTTTTTTATATTTGTGATTTTTTAGCAACTGATTTTCGGCTATTCAAACATAATTTAAGAAATTACATTTATGTATATTTTGTGCATTGGGCACTGATAGTCAAACGTTTATGCTGCAATATCATTGTATCCTCCAAGTACGAGGACGTCTTCAACAGACACTAATCCGAAACTGGGGAAGAAGACTCGAAATTTACTCATTGTAAATTCAATGGCCGTCATCAGACAAACACGCACTCAATATGTTCAAAGATAGAATTATTACAAAAGTCACCAACAGAATAAATTTTTATAAAAATAATTACAAAGAGTCACCGCTTAAGCTGTCTGTAAACAGAATTAAGTTAAAATTAAGAGATCTTAGCAATAAATATGTATTTGTACCAGTCGATAAAGCGTCCAACAACGTTTCAATTATTTCAAAGAAATATTATATTGATGTCCAACAAAAATCAATTGGCAAAGTCTGACACTTTCGAACGTACTAATTTTGACGAAAAAACATTAACCAAACAGTACTACAGCGATGCAGATATGCTCCAAGTTCCACCTAAAGATAACACCTTGCCTTCTATGTACAGGGTTCCTAAGCTTCACAAAAATCCCTACAAACATTTTATTTCGGCATCAAGCAACTGTTCTACCACTAATTTATCCATCCATTTAACAAGTGCATTTACCTGTATTAAAGAGTTAGTAATCAAATACTGAGAAAAAATTATCAAAACTCTGATATAAATTACTTTTGGAGTGTAAAAATTCCATTGAAGTTTTAGATAAACTACAATCAATACAAAGACCGGTTTTGTCTATTGACATTTATGATTTTTCTACACTTTATACAACCCTTCCACATAAATTGATTAAATCGAAATTGGGACAACTTATTAAATGGTCTTTCAAATTTTCTGGTCTACAATTCATTTGTTGTAATAAAAAAAGCAAGGATTCTTCTCTAACATCACTTACAAAAATCATTGTTTCTGGACATGCGATGACATGATTAAGGCACTGAATCTTTCGCTAGACAACATAATTGTTCGTTTCGGCAACATCGTCTATCAACAGGTCATTTGAATTCCCATAGGTACAAACTGTGCACTTCTCATTGCAGATCTTTTCCTGTTCTCTTACGAACGGAACTTTATGAAAAAACTACAGGTTGGGACCATACAAAACAGTGATCAACTTATTTCAATTTTCAATGATAAAAGCAGGTATATCGACGATATCCTTACTATTGACAATCCCCAGTTTTTGTCTCGCCCGCGACGAAAGGCGCGGAAAGCGAGACATATGCGTACAAAGTATGACGGCGACGGCGACGGCGTAAACTTTGATGTTAAGATTTTGTGATTAGGTCAGTTTCTAAGTAACTAAAAGTGGAAGGTCGATGATATTTGGCATATCGGTTGGTCTTGGGTAGTACATGACAGTCTGTCAAATGGCTTTTTCTACGACCTCAATTTCACGGTCTAGTGAGCATGTTAAGTTTTTATGATTAGGTCAGTTTCTCAGTAACTATAAGTGGTAGGACAATGATTTTTGGTATATGGGTTGATTTCGGGTAGTACATGGCTGTCTGTCATATGGCTTTTGTCCTTGACCTCAGTTTCACGGTCTAGTGAGCATGTTTAGTTTTTCTGATTAGGTCAGTTTCTCAGAATGGTAGGTCAATGATATTTGGTACATGAATTGGTCTTGGGAAGTACATGACAGTCTGTCATATAGTTTTTGTCCTTGACCTCAATTTCACGGTTTAGTGACCAAGTTAAGTTTTTCTGCTTAGGTCAGTTTCTCAGTAACTACAAGTGGTAGGTCAATGATATTTGGTATATTGGTTGGTGTTGGGTAGTGCATGGCTGTCTGTTATATGGCTTTTGTCTTTGACCTCAAGTTCATGGTCTAGTGAGCATGTTATGTTTTTTTTTTCTGATTAGGTCAGTTTCTCGCTAACTGTTCATTGTAGGCTAATGATATTTGGTATGTGGGTTTGTCTCATGTAGTACATAATAGTTTGCTATATTTTTTGCCTGTGACCTCAATTTCATGGTCTAGTGAATATGTTAAGTTTTTCAGTATATATCAGTGGTAGGTCAATGATATTTGATATGTGGGTTGATCTTTTTTAGTACATGACAGTCTGCCAATATTACTTCTGTCTGTGATCTCAATTTCATGGTCTAGTGAGCATGTTTAGTTTTTCATTATCTATTAATGGTAGGTCACTGATGTGTTGAAAATAGGTTGGTCTTGTATAGTACATGACTGCCTGTTATATGGACTACTGATTCTTAATACTGCCCATTTCTCATCTATCTATAATCGTTGACTCTGGAAAAATTAAAACTAAAATTTATGATAAAAGGGATGATTTTGATGTCACTATTACTAATTTCCCTTTTCTTGATAGCGACGTTCCTGCAGCACCATCATACGGGGTGCATATATCTCAACTGGTACGATTCGCACGCGTCTGATCTACTCCTGACTACTTTAACGAACGTACCCTTACTATCACATCCAAATTATTACAACAAGGTTACAGATTTCATAGAGCACTCCTCGACACATCTTTCTAAATTACGTTTTGTCTATTCTTTCCTTTTCAAGATTGTGGTCTTAGAGTTAGTGGTCTACCTTTATTGTGTTTTATTTGTATGTTTATTATACTATAGGGAAACGGGATAGAGAAAGGGAGGTTTGGGTACCCATAAACCGGTTTAACCATACCGCTGACTGTTGCCAGTGCCGGTACCAAGTCCGGCTATCCCGAGTTCCTATCGTTATCTATGTTTGTCTTTAGAAAGATGAGTCGTAGAGTGCTCGCTGCTAAACTGCCGGCTATCTCAGCTGGCCGCTAAACTGCCGGCTAGCTCAAGGAGCCTAGTCTGCTGGTAAAAACTGTCGCACTACGGAATAATAATCAAATTCAAAACTTCCCGAAGGGTTTGGAAAAGAATCATCATGGATTTCAGTAGACATCGGCAGTATCAGTGAGAGGCCAGTATAATTGTTAAATCTTCAGATCATTGGATCCCAAAGCCAATTTAACGGAACCATGAAGAATATCTGGTCAATATCCCTATTACGTAAAGAATGTAAGTTACGTCCCAGTTTTTCTGGATTTTTTATCATTTTTCGACATTTTTTTACAACATTTCCATAAAAACGAGGGTGAGAAATGCCTTTAGTAATAAGCTGTTTCCGAGTCGTATTATACTTAGATACCAAATGTTCATATCTTCTATAAAACTTCTAAAATGTGTTTATCAATCTATGAAATCTGTAACCTTCTTGTAATTTTTCTTTAATTTTACCAGAGTCAACGATGATAGTTAGATCGAGAAATGGGCAGTACTTAGAATCATTGTTTGATTTATAAAGTTTCAGTTCTTGTGGGTAAATGAGGTCGACATAGTCTAAAAACTGGGGATTGTCAATAGTAAGGATATTGTCGATATACCTGCTGTTATCGTTGAAAACTGAAATAAGTTGATCACTGTCTTGTATGGTTCCATCCTGTAGTTTTTTCATAAAGTCCCATTCGTAACAGAACAGGAAAAGATCTGCAATTTGAGGTGCACAGTTTGTACCCATGGGAATTCCAATGACCTGTTGATAGACGATGTTGCCGAAACGAACAGGTATATGTTTAAAATCCTAGGTATGCTAAGCGCTTTTATTCCGAAGAGAAAGGAAGTATAGACATTTTTTTTTTTCTTATATCAGTCTTCCATGTTAGTACTGAAAACCGCTTCAAATTTGGGGTTATATACCTAATGTGATATGAAATGCAAAGCTTCAGGTCATTGGATCCAAAAGCCAATTTAACGGAACCATGAAGAATATCTGGTCAATATCCCTATTATGTAAAGAATGTAAGTTACGTCCCAGTTTTTCTGGATTTTTTTATCATTTTTCGACATTTTTTGACAACATTTCCATAAAAACGAGGGTGAGAAATGCCTTTAGTAATAAGCTGTTTCCGAGTCGTATTATACTTAGATACCAAATGTTCATATCTTCTATAAAACTTCTAAAATGTGTTTATCAATCTATGAAATCTGTAACCTTCTTGTAATTTTTCTTTAATTTTACCAGAGTCAACGATGATAGTTAGATCGAGAAATGGGCAGTACTTAGAATCATTGTTTGCTTTATAAAGTTTCAGTTCTTGTGGGTAAATGAGTTCGACATAGTCTAAAAACTGGGGATTGTCAATAGTAAGGATATTGTCGATATACCTGCTGTTATCGTTGAAAACTGAAATAAGTTGATCACTGTCTTGTATGGTTCCATCCTGTAGTTTTTTCGTAAAGTCCTATTCGTAACAAATAACTAAATACCGAAGTTACTGTGAATTTATCTTCTGCATATGCGCATTTCGACAACTTATGTCTCATCAGTGCAGATAAAATCTAAACGTTTGGAAGACCATAAACTCAAAGATGTTTAAAAACTGATAGAGAACAAAACAGGAAAAGATCTGCAATTTGAGGTGCACAGTTTGTACCCATGGAAATTCCAATGACCTGTTGATAGACGATGTTGCCGAAACGAACAGGTATATATTTAAAATCCTAGGTATGCTAACCGCTTTTATTCCGAAGACAAAGGAAGTATAGACATTTTTTTTTCTTATATCAGTCTTCCATGTTAGTACTGAAAACCGCTTCAAATTTGGGGTTATATACCTTATGTGATATGAAATGCAAAGCTATTTAGAAATTATTGGTATACAAAAGGCTAGTTGTATCGTCAGTTTTAAACTACTGGTTTGTTCCTGATTACGGACATTAATTCTCATCTGAATTTCGCTTGCACTTTTAAGTTTAGTCAGTGTTGAACTAAAAAACTGTTAATTGTTATTTAGATGCCCCAAAGACTTGGCCAGAACCGCAATTGATTTTTTATGACCTTTGAAAATGTACGAGTTAAAGTACTAAAAATTTAAGTCGATGTCGAAATGACTTTAATATGAAAGCCTATTCAGTTTTAGTATAATTGCACCTACAATTAAAAGAACAAATGTAAATTAAGCTTCTCTTTTGTATAAAACTAAACACCAAAATTACTGTAAAAGGTTGCAGTGCCGTACAGATTTTTAGATCCGAGATTTTATCGTCCTAATATTTGAATTAAAGTTGAAGTTTTTTTATATAAATACCAAAATGAAAATATTGCGTAAAATGGAAACCTTGCTTAATTTTAACACAAACAACTAGTACAGTAATGTTAAAATCTACAGTATTTCTAAGACAGGATCAGTGAAATGACACCCACTGCGTAGACAATAAAACTGAAAACTAGGACCCTTTTTATTTCTGCGTTTTCGATTTTCAAGCTTGTCAAAACGTATGATAAATAAAATTGTAAATTTTGGTTATAAATAACAAAATATCAAAGAAGCTGTAAAATGACAAAAACAGGAAAGTGTTGATAAAGCAGTCTTGATAATCCCTTTGTTGCAAACATGAAATATGTTGAGAACCACTTCCACACCTGTCTGCAAAGTTAAATAGAGGCATCGGCAATAAATATATATATAGTCAACAAAATTTCCACAAAACAGTTGCTGATGCTTGTAAGAAAAATATTACTGGTAGTTCTCCTAATGATAAAAAAGGGGGAAGTGAATCCAGTCAACAGCCAAACACGGGCACTAAAATTCTCCATGCTCATTCCATAGAACACCCATTTAATTAACGCACTTACTAATTCTATAAATATAATAATGAAAAACTGTGGAGTGAATTGTTTATTCCTCCCTGCATCTCAACAACCCACTGAATGTAAAAAAAACGAACCCTATCATAAAATTTTCATCGCTAATTTCACTCTTGTTGATGTATATGTTCCCCAATCTTCAGGAATAAACATATCCTAACTTGCATATTTTTTGCTTGGTTAATCTTTTGATTGTTATATTGCCATCACAATAGAAGAATGCCAGGTTATCTTACAATTGACTTGATAAGATCCCTGTGTTTGTCTATATTTGTTTGTATCTGTTCAATAGCTAAGACACTAGTGCTTTTTTTGGGCAACAGATGAACTGTTTGTTGACGATCTCTCATCAATGGGCTGAATAAGTTATGGATGTGACATTGTTACAATTAGCTATGAATTCTGCTCAAACCTGTGCTAGGGACCGTCTTTGACTTACTATGAGGTATGAGCACAGCTTGTGAAAGCCTTGGAATGACAACAATAAAAGCGTTGTTCAATTGGTTGTTTTTCCATGTTTTTAAGAGACTTCATGTGCATTTACTCCATATCCTGTCATTGTCAAGTCCCAAGAATTTGATTTGATATGCACTCTGAAAATATTAAATTTACAGGAACTTCGGTATTTTGTTTTTAATTATACGAAGTAAGAAGCAAGAATTCACTTAGACATTAATACGTGTAATTCAGATGATCGAAGTTAAGTGGGATATTTGCCTAAATTAAGTTAATTACTGTATGTCATCAAAAAGGAAGGCTATAATGCATTAACGTTTTTCGCACGATAATTAGGCTAAGACGGTATATATTGCAGGAACGTGTGATTTTTTTTTTTTTTTTTTTTGCTTACTCAATTAACATATCCCTATGACAAGGCCATATTGCGACTGATTTTTTAAATGCCTGCTTTGAAATATTCAAATAAAGGTCATTTGAAAGAAATTTCTATGTCATAACGAAGTTTTGATAGAAATAAGATAGCCTTTTCAAATTGTCCTATAATTGCATACGACCATTAATTGGTTTTATAATTTTTGAAGGTTGCGATGGTATTTATTTTTTGTCAATTAACGGTCAATACTTTAAAATACATATTTGTACTGTCCTGAATTTTCGATTTAAGTTAAAAGTAAATATTGTTCCTAAATATCACATGTCCTATGGGACATGATCATGGATGACTGTATGTTGAACAGTATGATTGATCCTCATTAGAACACAGTATATCGAATGTTCCCCCTGACATTGTGCTCATCTGATGAGGAGGTTTAGTAGTCGAAAAGAACAATAGCAATAGAAAAATTGTTTCCACTATATTTTAATTGTATAAGAAAACATAGAAGGTTGTTGCAGGTGAAAGTATAGATGCACTTTATGTGTTTGAAAATGGATTAATTCCAAAACAGCTACTAGTATCTTTTGATTTCGACAAAAATTTCTGTAAGGTGTATTTTTTTATAAACGCTCTTTGTAGCGTTTCTCCAGAATAAAACTTCAAACATTTTTCCCGTTCATGTACATCGAGAGCTCTTATATTTTTTCTTCGTTATCGTGCATCGGTTTGATGCAAATTTTAAGTAAAAAAACATTGACATGTGTGCATTTCCCCATGTATCTGTACTATACAGCAATTTTTCCAGCATAAGAAATATAACACGGAATGTTAAAGAATACTGCAAATGTTACCAATTTGATATTTTTTATTTCCGTTGCTATGTCATTGCACATCTTATTTATTCAAAGAGAATAAAGGTATGCATAGATCATTTTTGGAAACCTCATGGCGACATCATGAAGAACAATAATAAAAGCGTTGTTTTAATTGCTTGTTTTAATCATGTATTTGTGGAAACTTTGTCTCATGTGCATTTACTCCATATCCTTTCATTGGTAATACAGATCCATATGCGAGACCATTTAAAATACTTCTGGGCCTTATTTTCATATATTTTTTATCTATTTAATGATACTATCATTATACCAGATGCACAATATAAACACCAAGGCAGTGAGAAATTTTACTAAATGCAGATCCTCGCTTCTGACAACCTACAATTTTTGTATCGTGCTAATAACACATATTGATGAGAATCTAAACAAATCTAAATAAAATGTCTTGAGAAATTTAAGAATTATCCATTCCTGGATGTAGTAAACCATCACCAAAGATACGAAAGAAGAAAACAAAATATTTTCTACGTTCTGTGTAAAACCGGGGTGTGTAAATGTCCTTTTTAATTTTTCTATTTTTATTTTATTCATTTATTTTTTCTTCTGAGTATTTCAGTTCAGGCCTTATCTTAATTTTTAGCCGAGGGATGCAACAAATTCATTTTATGTGGCATCCATGCAGCTGTTTTGTACGAAAGCCTAATAATATCATGAAAAAGTTTTTTTTACCTCGTAATTACGAGATAATTAGCTCGTACTTACGAGATAAATTGTATATTATCTCGTAAATATGAGAAAATTATCTCATAATTACGAGATAAATTATAATTCATCTCTTAGTTATGAGAAAACTATCACGTAATTACGAGATAATTATGTCGTAATTGGGCACTGATAGTGCAACGTTTCTGCTGCAGCACTTAAGTACGACGACGTCCTCAACAGATACTAACCAGAAAACGAGGAAAAACACTCGAAATTAACACTTTGTAAATTCAATGGCCGTCATTTGACCAGAATAATGTAACGGTCTCGCATTTCTTTACTATGTATGCGATTTTTGCTTTAGACATATTCCTCGCCTGAAAGATGATGCGTGAATTCTAGACGTATAACCCACTATCCCTCCTTAGGGAATGCATAAGAACATGTACATGTTTAAAATCCTGTATCGGTTACCAGTATGCTAAACGCTTTTATTCGTTAGACAACAGAAGTGCAGAAAAGTTTTTCAAATATCAGTTTTGTTGAAAATTTTTTCATGCTGATACTAAAAACCGCTTCAAATACCGAAGGTAATATGAAATGTTAAGATATAAAGAAATTACTAGAATACAAAAGGCTAACGGACTGTTTTTTTATTTGTAAAGCCAATATTGTAGCACAAGAATCTATTTAAGACATTTAATTAGAAAACAGTCGATCACAGCTAGTGACGGATGAAAACCTGTATAACTTTCAACAATGCAGGATACACGAGATGCAATTTTAAATGATATGCAATCAAGCAATTTGCAAACTATGTGAGTTGGCAGAGTT
>MJUU01000737.1:0-31833 GCA_002080025.1 Modiolus philippinarum
AATTACAGTAAGGTCTTTCACTGTGGTGAAAGACCTTAATAATAATCAGAAGAAACGTACAATAACAAGAATAATAATCAGAAGAAACGTAGAATAACAAGAATAATAATCAGAAGAAACGTAGAATAACAACATGTCACCCCGACTACGTCTGGGGTAACATAACTAAATTTGCAATTGCGAGCAATTGCCAATGTCACCCAAGACGACCAATTGGATCATTTCATCTCATTTGCAGCCTCAAAATATACCTAGAAATCAATTGTCATTGAAATTAAACAACGTTGAAATTTTATTTTGACGGCCATCTTGGAAATTGCAGACACTTTTAATTATTTCGCATAAATTCCTTTTTCTTATCTCACTAAGCATTTTCACAAGTATGAACAAATTCTTGAACGCAGTTCATGAGATATTGAATCCTAAAATTTTGAACGTAAAACGATGGCTATCTTAGAAATGACTGCCATTTTGAAAATTTTAAACGCGCAGAATATAACTTCAGATAGTGGTCCAACTGTGCAAAGTTTGAAAAACTTCATTCAGGCATTTTAAAGTAATCGCTCGAACCAGAATTATTGGAACAATAAGAATCAAAAGAAGAATGAGAATAAGAAGAAACGTAGAATAGCAACACGTCACCACGACTTCATCTGGGGTGATATAACTTTGATCGCGAGCAAAACACAAACATCTCCCAAACGAATGTCATATCGGATTTCTTGGCATAAAAGACCCCATTTTAAAAAAAAATGTGGAGGATTTCCACTAATACCGTTACTCAATTTATACATATAAAGGGAATTCAGAACATAATAGAATGTAAAATTACAAAAACAGGAAAACAACAAACACCTACAATGGCCAGGAACTACAATCACATGTTTTTCTCAAAATGATAGGTTTCTGTCTTAATTTGCATGACAACGAAATGCTACACGCCGATGACAATCATTTAGATGCCCCTTTTCATCCGGACGAGAAGAATTATAATTTAATACACATTTACTGAATATGAAAACATAAAATGCAACATAAAACATGTTTTTCAGAAAGTTATTGGTTATACTATCTGATTTTGCTTTCATAGTAACCTAATGCACCATTATCCATTTAGCCAAATTGAGATTCCCTTTTTAAAAACTTGTCGACATCATTTACCCACAACAACTGAAACTTAAGGTAGATAGACACTGTTGCGCTGCGCAATGCAACCGCGCATAAGAAAAATAAAGAGTCGGGTACGGGGTAGGTTTGATTTTCGGGCCGGAATAGTAATTTGACGGCTTTTCCTTTGTGACGTCATAATTGAATGACAAATGTGAAACGTCATATTTCGTTTACTTTGCCGCGAATTAACTCCCTTTCCCGAAAATAATGTTTCAACCGGAAACTTTGTAAAACATCTCCGTTAAAAGCATGGTGACATATTCATTTTTTAATTGTAACCAATAATTTACATCATAAACTATCTGTTCACAAAAATACATCAAATTCTGATGGATAAAAAGTTCATTTCTATTAAGCTAAAATTTGCCTTTCCATTTTTCCCTGTGCATTCTTTGTAAACTTAGGTGAAAAAATGGCTAAAAATGAGCAAACTTTGATCTCAATTCTAGAAAAAACAAGCATGGTGACCCATACTTTTTATTACATATTTTGGATAAGTAGGATTGGTTCTTCAATTGTGCCGACTTACAACAAAATCTCATGGATATGAATATTATTGTCTATCTACCTTAATAAAGCTAATAATGATTCTAAGAATTGCCCTTTTCTGGATCTAACTATCATCGTTGACTCTGGTAAAATAAAAACTAAAATTTACGATAAAAGGGATGATTTTGATTTCAGTATTACTAATTTCCCTTTTCTTGATGGCGACGTTCCTCTAGCCCCATCCTACGGAATTTATATTTCTCAACTGGTACGATTCGCACGCGTTTGTTCTACTCATGACGACTTCAATGCAGCAAGGTTACAGATTTCATAAATTGTTAAATACATTTCAAAAGTTTTATCGAAGATATGAACATTTGATATCTAAATATAATGTTACTCGCCAACAACTTATTTCTAAGGGCATTTCTCATCCTCGATTTTACGGAAATGTTGTTAAAAAATGCCAGATACTGATTAAAAATCCAGAAAAACTGGGACGTAACTTGCATTCTTTACGCAATAGGGGACATCGACAGGATATTCTGCACGTGTCCGTTAAATAAGCTTTGGGATCCAGTGACCTTAGGATTTTACACACATACTGCCCTCTCACTGATACTGCCGATGTCTACTGAAATACATGATGATTCTTTACCAAACCCATTGGGAGTTTTGAATTTGATTTTCCTGCCGTAGTGCGACAGTGTTTTACCGGCAGACTAGGCTCCTTGAGCTAGCCGGCAGTTCAGCGGCGAACACTCCTTGACCCATCTTTCAAAATTACGTTTTGTTCCCCTAATTTTCTTTTCCAGATTGTGGTCATGGAGATAGTAGTCTACCTGTATGGGTTTTATTCGTATGTTTATTATACTATAGGGAAACGGGAAAGAGAAAGGGGAGGTTTGGGTACCCATAAACCGGTTTAACCCTACCGCTGGCTTTTGCTAGTGCCGGTATCAAGTCCTGCTGTCCCGAGTTCCTATCGTTGTTTATGTTTGTCTTTTGTATTTTTATTGTGTTTTTTTTTTCTTGTGCAGTTCCTATTTACTTTCTGGCATGTGGCTATGTTTTTCGGCTATTGTAGGTGTTTCCTGCTATCTTTTTTATTCCATTTTTGGGTAGTGGTAATTCTTATTATCTAGGTAATACTTATTACTGCAATCAAAATACAATGTTCAACATAAAAAAGAACATGGTAACGGTAGTTATTTTAAAATTTTCATTTCAGTGGAACTCTATTTTACATAACATACAATCTTCCTATAAAATTTCAGGGTGTAATGATAATAGTTATGAGAAATAAGTTAAGAGAGTGAAAAGCATTCGAAATGTCTTTCTCCGATAGGATTTTATTGGGACCCATTTTTTTTAGCCAAATCTACCCTCTTCTTATCCCTTTGAAAGCAATTTTGTTTCTCGCACAACTACATATATGGGGCATAAAGGTCGAAAGGGTAGGTCTTATGGTCTCTGATCAGGTGCTCCGTAAGGGTAAGCATGTCCTGCTCTGTATACAGCACCCGTCACACGGTCAGTGAGGTATATGTTTTGAAAGATCTGTTAGGTTACTGATTAGTTATTGTCATTTTCTAACCTGAAACAAAACCAATCAATTATAAATGATTTAATTAAAGAAAATGGAAAATTTTATAAGTTTAATAAAATTATTATAAAGTTCAACATACAAACTAATTTCTTAGATTTCTGTGGACTTTTACATGCAGTACAAATCAGTGGAAACAAATTCTAAATTCCCAAAACATTTCTAAATTAAATTCAATAACTGAAAGTAATATAACATTAATGAAGACAATAGACAGAATTCCAAAATACTTCTATAAACTTTTCATAGAGAAAATAAAAGAAAAACTCATTAATATTCAGGAAAAATGGACTCAAAAACTTCAATTAGAACCTTTAAACGAGGAATGGGAATTTTATTTTAGTTTGCCTATTATGGTAACTGAAGACCCAACCCTCAGAGCATTTCAATATAAATTACTCCTCAGAATTCTAGCAACAAATAGTTTACTTATTAAATGTAAGTATAGTGAGACAGAACTTTGTACATTTTGTTCAGAAATAAAGGAAACTTATATTCACCTCTTATGTTAGAACTTTTTGGTTAAAGTTTAGTCAAATTTTAAAAGAATTGTGCAACATAGATTTTTATCCAGTCAAAAAAGATATTATATTAGGTACTAATAATCATATGCATGATGATATTATTAATACTTGTTTGTTGATTATGAAAAGATATATTTACATTTGCCGAGTAAAGTATAATATCCCTCCAAAAATATAAAAAAATATTGTAATTGAAGCTAGTGATCGGTAAAACTAATCTTTAAAATGATTTGATTTAGTATCATTTATTTATTTATCTATTTTATTTATTTATTATTGTTATCTTATTTACTTATTATTTAAGAAACAGATTGTTGCAAGCGGGCTCTATGCGAATTGGGACATGGGCAGACCTTATATTTGTCAATATTTTATACCGAGCGAAAGCGAGGTATAAAATGAAGACAAATATAAGGTCTGCCCATGTTCTAATTCGCATAGAGCCCAATTGCAATAATCTATTTCGATTCTAATATATTTAAGAAGCGTTTTGAACATTCGCAGAGGCTCTTAGAGGGCAATGCTGGGTTTGACACTAGAATTAAAATATGTCGGAAAACTGCTTGCAAACACACATAAATGGGCATAGATAAATCTATATTCGTTATTTTATTAAAACAAGTCGCTCATAAGCTTATGAATTAATACAAATAATCTGTTGTAAGAATATAAAATACGGATATTTTAAAATCGAAGCGGGTATTTATGTGAGCTGGTTGTATTTCTGATTTATATGACTGCTTAGTTATGTTATATTAGAAGCCAAAAAAGAAAAGAAAAGGAATAAAAGTCAAATTAATAATTTTATTAACGTAAAAAATTAAAGTTTTTATATCTTAATTGTAGAGCATGATATGAAACATAGATAACATTTCATAACAACAACACATCCGTTGCTAGGTTATGGTTATGTCAATTTCAGTTCCGAGTCTTAAATTTAGTAACTGTTGTAAATTTCTATTATTGTCATTATTTGTTGCAGCTTTTGGGTGATTCATTATTTAAAAGTTTATTTACACATTAATATTGAGTGAATAAAATGTGCAACTGTACATTACGGATGTCCTTTCGTAATAGATATACGCATGTTCTAAAAAATATTGTTTGAATTAGTACATAGCTTTGTTTCCAAAGCCATAGAGAAGTCATATTAGAATATCATTCAATTATTATTATAATTGTTTACATGTATGTTATTATTTTTGATAAATTGGACAGAAAAATAGGTAATTTCTTTTGCTAAATTATTGTATACCGTTTTGTGGATAGATTTGTAAATGATATGAAGAAAAAAATAAAATATATATTACAAAAAAAAAAAAAAAATGAAATAAAATAAAAAAATAAAAAAAAATAAATAAAACAAACGATCTGAAGACATTGGCAACATCGCGAAAAAAAAGAAACAGACATAACATGAGTACGGCACAGATAAGAAAAATGAAGACACACACACATACAAAGATGGACAACACGGACAAAATAAAAAAAAACATTGATTAGATCAGATGCATCGGTATAGTAAGCATCCCCAGCTTCTTTTAAGACACCCGCCGTGTTGAACATGCAAAATCCGGTAGCAAGGTCAAAAACGGTAGAGAAAACAACAATTTAACTTTTTTTAAAGGGAAAGATCTGTTGTCATCTGGGAAACAGATATCCCATAGCGGTCTACAAGATGTCGATGTCAACCGTAGATCTTCTGGAAGGATGACTTTGAGCTTTAGTAGCAAACCCTTGTTTAAGTAGCCTATTTTGGAGCAATCGGGCTCTATCAAGGAAGTCATTGTATCGACCACAGGCCCTTGAGAAGCGAATGAGCTGGGAGATGTAAACTCCGTATGCCAAAGCTGCTGGGATGTTGTCACAAAGAAAAGGGAACTTGACTATCGGAAAAATGAAGCTAAAGTTAATTTTTGACAATTTATCTCGCTTAACGGTGACCCTTAATTTTTATCTTTTACATTTTAAGAATATAATAATCTCAAAACACACGCAAAGTATTAACAAAATCTACAATATACTTTCAACGTTATCCCTCCATATATATTTATTAACAAGTGACAGGTTCAATGAAAAGACAGAAGTTACCTTATAGCTCCAAACTTGGGATTCTGTTGTAAAAAGTAAGACAAAAGGGCTCGATTATAGATTGTGGCATGTAATTGCAATATTCAGCAATTGTAGCTGTTTCCTGAGATTTTTTAAAATTTTATTTAATACTGTTCTTATTATTTGACGAGTCAGCTGTGATCTAATTAGGGTAAAAATCAAAGGCTGAATATTTGCCAGCATGCAAACACCAATATACCAGTGAAAAATTAATCGAAAAGGGAAATAATGACAACAAATTGAATGCACATTACGGTATTTGTTGGTAAGAGAAAAAGCATTTGATAAATCGATACATGTAGAGGAAAGGATTACTTAATGTATTTAAAATAAAGGAATATTAACAATGTTCAAATATCACTAAAGAAAGTAAAATATCATTGTTTAAGTACGACGCAGTCCTTGTCTAGACAGAATCTGCATTTCATGTCAAAATCGCCCAAAATAGTATAGCACATTGATGTGTGAAAAAACAGGAAACATCTACAATGGCTAAAAATAACAACTAAATGCTACAATTTGCCAGGGAAAAACACTAATAAGACAAACGAAAAACGTACACAACGATAGGACCTCTGGACAGCCGGACTTGATACCGGCACTAGCCAAAGCCGATGGTAGGTTAAAACCGGTTAATTGGTGGCAAGACGTCCCCTTTAGCTGTCTTGTTTTCCAATAGTATAATAAACATGCATAAGCATTAATGAATACCAGTATTACTTATTTGGTATTCTTTGTACAAATAACGGATTATCATACACTGTAGTATTTAGATTCAACTTTGAAAAACTGGTATGTACTTTAATAGCTGCATTTATAAATCATCAATTCGAAGGGAAAATTTTATAACGGTAGTATGTTTGAAATTCAGAAATCCAATGAACAGTAGTAAAGAAAGTCTCCGAATAATAAGAAAGACTTAAGTGTCATTCTGCGCATATGCAAAATTAAAGTGCAGCAAGTTCGGCATTTTGTTATCTACTAAATAGGGAAAGTCTTTTATTTTTGATAAATAAACAAACAATACACTTTAGTGTCACTTGGGGAATATTTTAATGTATCATAGACTTATTAAAGACGACTATATACCCACAATTCATAGCGACAAATCACATCCAATGGCCATGCTTTCGTAGGCATATCAGTAAAGAATCAGGTTAGATAACTCTCTGGACAAAAATATGTGACCTTTCGTTTGAATTGATATTTCATTGTGAAATAATGTGAATAAATATTTGATATAGGTAAAATATTTTATTTCGTAATATAAACATTCTTTCTGCACAATGTTTGTTTATTTAATATTTGGATTTAAAAAATGCAAGATTTTAAAAAAATTTCATATGATGATAATTTCATATAAAATTGCATTTTCAGTATGATAACTTGAGAACCCACTAAAACCCATCTAGCATATGGAAGATTTATACTTTTCATATCTGCAGTGCAAATTTCATTACAATCGGACTTAAGGAATTTTTTTGCTTTACTGTTAAAAATGTAAATTTTTGTAGTTTTTGCGAGTAGTCTTTTGATTTTGACTCGAGTTATGTTCCTTTGGCCAAAAATTGTTAGTTTTTCCCACTTTGAATGTGCTGCCATCTGGCGTTAATTGATATACCTATTTCGTTGTAAATGCATTCCAGTGTTTTTATATAACTACCGTTTTTGTGGAATATAACGACTGACCTACTCGGGTTACATGTGATACATGTCTTTATAATATCATCAAGTCTGCAATAGCGGAGAAACGTGCAGACAAAAAACTAGAGCAAGAAGAAAAGGATAATAAAAGTCATTCAATTTTGTTCGGGTAACTTAATGAGAAGATCAAACAAAGCAAAAAAACAATAAATATTCCGAAGGCTTGATCGAGAGACAAAATAATTGTAACAGAAAATAATATCATATTCAGGGGGTAGACCTAGGGTATGGGGAGATCACTCTGTTTTTCACTCTCATATTCATTACATAAATAAATAGCACCATTGTAATAGGTATAATTAAAGATTCAAAATTGAAAAAAAAATCACAATTCAAATAAATATCTTTTTTGTCATGTAAATCACTACCCAACATCTAGTTATTTACTAAAAGAACCTTAACGGTGCATTTCTTGCAATGAAATTTGAAAATATTGATAAATATAGAAAACTCAGATTTCTTTCAAGGGAGGTAATTTAAAGCACAGCTTCAGCAATTTTCTTGGTTTTTGCCTACTTATACTCAATTTTGGGAAGATGCAATGGTAGATTTTTCTAAAATTTTAGTATATCTTACACAAACTAATTTCCTTTATTTTCTCAGTTTTTGGTGAGAATTCAACGGCTCAATTTTTTATGAAAAGAGTTGAATACTGATACAAATTTGGTGAATTTTTCAGTCTATATAGTCCAACTCACCCATGTATTTCAAATCAAACTACTGATTTCTATCATTTTTTTTCATGCATACTTTCGCAATTGATTGTTTATACTACAGAATTTTACATTTAGAATACATAATATCAAACATAATTTCAATTAGATCCTAAGAAGCAAGTCCTGAAGGGACCAAATAATATGAGGAGACATATTATCTTTGATGGCCACTAGACACAAAACGAAAAGGAAAAAAAATGTTGAAAATAGCTCAAAGTTTATACGGACATCTATAGCTTAAATACTGTAAGTATAAAAAAATCAAACGATTGGAAAAGTTTAGGTCATCCAGGTCTACCCCTTAAATGACATGAATAAAGTGTAAAAACATATTGTGAGTTTATGGTCTTCGAAACGTTTAGATTTTATCTGCACTGAAGAGACATTAGTTGTCGAAATGCGCATATGCAGAAATTAAATTCACAGTAAGTTCGGTATTAAGTTATTTGTTACCACTGGGTCGATGCCACTGCTGGTGGACTGTTAGTCCCCGAGGGTATCACCAGCCCAGTAGTCAGTACTTCGGTGCTGACCCGAAAGCCGATTTTATTTGGAACTTTACAATATCAAAATTTATGTAAATTTTGTTGAAAAATAAGGAGTATCTCCCTCATGCAAAGCTCTGTCCTTAGCTGGTTTTGGCTTTACATTTAAATCATATTGATTATTTGTTCTCTATCAGTTTTTAAAGATCTTTGAGTTTATGGTCTTCCAAACGTTTAGATTTTATCTGCACTGAAGAGACATTAGTTGTCGAAATGCGCATATGCAGTAATTAAATTCACAGTAAGTTCGGTATTAAGTTATTGTAAAGTTTATGCAATGCCATTATTTACAAAGTGACCAATGAATGTGTGAGTTCATTATTGCTCCATCTTATAAAAGCTTCCTTTTAATATAAATAGATAAATTCCAAATGAATACCGAAACAAGAACCAAAAATCGTATATCCTTAGAATTTGTATCCTTTAATTCGTACCGTTTAGCCTAATTACAGCTAGTATGTACCTTACTAGTATTAAGTATCAAGAAGTGATGTACACTCAACACAGTCTTTTAAATACCTAGAAGACTATCCTTCTTCATTTTATGATAAATGCAGAAGGGTTATGAGGACATTTTTTTTTAATTTCATTTCGCCTTTTTAGTTTGCATTCTTTGCAACATGTAAGAATTATTGTCCCTTTTTGTGCTGCATTATAAACTTTTTCTATAAACTTGTGCGTCTTAGATTCGAAAACTATTTAACATACATGTTAAGTTTGAATTGCACAATTTTTCAGCAAGACAAGACTGAGTGAAAGGACATAAAGCGAACCCAAGTAGGATAAGTCCTTTAAAATTCAAATTTTTACAATTATGCAATTCATTAATTTATTAATGAAGTATTTTATAAAAGAGTTGTCTGTAAACTGCAATTTCTTCATTTCATATCATTATTAATCATTATCATATTTCACATGTACTCATGTTTCATATGACGTATACACATTTGACGATACAGACTAAATGACGACGATTTCCCACCTGCACGAGCACTCCATGCTTTCACCTTTAGGTACTATAAATACGAAATTTAAATATTAATCAATCGACTAGTCCACAAATAGTTCCAGTTGGCTCAAATTGCCGTTTCAGGTACAATGTATGTGTAAATATTTTATATTGAGGGAGGTACTCCTTAGTTTTAAACAAAATTTTGTAAAATTTAGATATCGCAAGTTTCAATAAGATCGGACAATTTTGAAATGGACTATACCAATAAAAACTGAAAAGCTTGGATTTAGTTCTGCTGAAAGTAAGTACATTTAATCTGTAACAAGCTATTTCAGGTAAAAAGAAAGGTCTTCTTTCCTAAAGTTTATAGACGTTGCTAGAGATGGTACCGGTTCCACTTTTTTTTTCGGAATTTTTGGAAAATTAAAACTTTGGAACATTTACAGTTGAAAAGAAATTCGCGTGCTTAGTTCTGTCTGTCATTAATCTGAATTTAACTTGTTTTCACAAATTGCATGCATTTAGTCACAAACAGAGACAGTTATCAGAGTACACCTGTTTCACGGATGAAAAGTTCTAGAAATCGTGAGACAGACTATAGACATGGCGTCAAGAGATAAGTATATAATATACATTTTACGTCAGTTTTATATGAAGGCGGAGTCTGAATATTAAACTGACGTAAAATGTATATTAGACTTGTATTCACTTTCGCTGTGGTAGGTTGTACAGATTAATGTAATGAGAATTTGACAACAAAAACTATAATTTCTTGACATATTATATAAATTTTGGAAGTAAAACAAACCAGATGCTTAGGATTTGTATAATTTTACACTGTTACCTCGTTTATTTATGGTTTCGGTTATGTATCTTGCCTGTTGCAACCTTATCCTTCTTCTATCTATTTCCTACCCAACTAATGTTCATCGTGTAAAATGTTACAACTCTAGATTTCCTACGAGGAGGAATGACCCGGTTACCGAAAGCTATATTTTTATATAGCCTAGGTGGCCGAGTGATCTAGGGCGCTGGACATAGTGTAGGTGGTGTTGCCATAGATGACAACAAGCAGGGGTTCAAATCCAGCCGAAGACCTTGCTGGATTTTCCGATGTTAACAGGTTTAAAAAGATGATTTTCATCACTGTTGGCATTTGGAATCATATATTCTACCTTTGCAGCTCACCTTACCAACATATTATCATTCATATTCTATAGAGCTGTGTGCAACACTATTATCTATATACCTAATGTATCTTGCCTGTTGCAACCTTATCCTTCTTCTATCTATTTCCTACCCACCTAATGATCATCGTGTACTATGTTACAACTTTAGATTTCCTATGAGGAGGAATGACCCGGTTACCGAAAGCTATATTTTTATATAGCCTAGGTGGCCGAGTGGTCTAGGGCGCTGGACATAGTCCAGGCGGTGTTGCCATAGATGACAACAAGCAGGGGTTCAAATCCAGCCGAAGATCTTGCTGGATTTTCCGATTTTAACAGGTTTAAAAAGATGATTTTCATCACTGTTGGCATTCGGAATCATATATTCTACCTTTGCAGCTCATCTTCCCAACACATATATAAATCTCCATCACTTCCTATGTTTACTTCAAATACAATTAACCTCATAGAAATGTTCCCGCAATTAATCAGAAACTTTTATATCTTATTCATATACTTGTTACTTGTCTTGTAGTGTCCTAAACCGATGGACCACTGCAAATGGCATATAAAGAATATCCTGTACACGTGCGATTACTCATTTAAAATTAAAAACACTAAAAACATCGCACCTGCACCCTTAAAAGAGTAAAATGGCTATATTTACATAAAGCATCACCTTACACCGAACATGCTTAAAATTAGCTTAAAATAGGTGCAATTTGTAATTACAGTTAGTGCGGTTAAAAAATGCAACACGAAACTCTACATATATACAAGCGTGCAGATGATTATATCAAAACCTATGCCCTTAGAATTTCTTGTGGGTTTTGCAATAACTTGTTGATTTAACTCATAAAATGATTTATTTATTTCTTATCAGAAATAAATAGTAAACGTATCAACTCAATTAATACTTAAAATATAAGCCATGGCGGTTAGAAATTAATATTTTAAAATATAAAAGATAAAAACAATAGTTCATTTATCAAATGAGATCCTACGTAAAAGGTGTAAAAACCTAATAAATTAAAGTCAATTGTGAATGTTTGAAATTTTTAGGTTTGATAATTAGCATGTTATAGTGGAATAGTAGCATATAGCTAAAACTAAGTATATCTTTGCATATAAATGTGGATCTTGTTGTTGGCATCACCAAAGCATAGGGGCATGCGGCATTTTTCAGCCATTTCCGTGAATTGAAAACGGATTTAGCAGTTTTGCCCGAATTTTTCACTCCTTGACCCCTCTTTTCTTCAAAGTCGCTATGAAAAAAATGTAGAATGTTGTTACTTACACCTTTGACGAACGTTTCAGAAAATAATGTTTATTTCAAATTAAATCTTCCAATCATTTTATTAAATCCTTCATTACATTACTGAAAGTTTTTCCCAAAATGGTTGGTGCTTAACGATGTCATGTATATTTATTGAATCCACACTTGTAGCATCAGAATTAGTCGAACATCAACTGAAAGAAACCTTATATAATACTCTATTTGTTTTTGATCATGCATTTGAAACAAACAACTGAATATCGAACTTGTAAATCTCGTTTCTGAATTTGGCTGTTATGGTAATTTTGACAACATATATTTCATGATACTATATGTGGTAAATTGGGTAATAACAAAATTACCGAACTGGGTTCATAAACATGTGACGATAAAACATATGTTGACTCCAACTGTAATAAATCTTAATCAGCTGTAAAGCAAATTTGGTGTCTTTTCGGTGCAGATAATTCAAAATTGTCGAAGGCCATAAATTCAGAGATGTTTAAAAGTTGACTGAGAGCAATAATTACATCAGAATTTAAAAGAAAGCCAAAATCAGCAAATGACAAAGCTGTGATCAAACTGTCTACATTGAATCCCAGGGTGTGTAGTTTCAATAAAAATGAGTCCGCTATTCTTGCTGTTGAAAACATGGCCGTCATAGGTAAAATAGAAAATAGTGGTAAAAAAACTGTTTTGTTGCCAAATAACTTACAATCCATTACAGATATAAAAAAAAATCTTCAAATCGAAATGAACACCATGACAAGTTCTACAATTTTAAAATCTTGACGATAAATCGATAACCTATCTAGCGTTATTAATACCTTTCCTAATTTTTCGATTTTACTGTTGTAAACTAAGAAAGAAAAGGAAAATTAACAAAATGCTTAAATTTAGAAGTGTGATAGTGCATCTATATGTCAATTCCCTCAAGAACAGGTTCATCATAGCTGAAATATATAAATTGCATACATATCTTTCACTAGGAATCGTTTTACAGACTCCACACTGCAGCAGATGTAAACTCTTTTCTTAAATACAAATTGAAAGGACATGGAGTAAATGCACATGATATAAAATTCTACAACACACGATTTTAATAAGTTGTCGAAATGCGCATATGCAGAAATTAAATTCACAGTAACTTCGGTATTTAGTTATTTGTTACCACTGGATCGATGCAACTGCTGGTGGACTGTTAGTCCCGAGAGTATTCACCAGCCCAGTAGTGCTGACCAGAAAGCCGATTAAATTTGGAACTTTACAATATCTAAATTTTTGTAAAATTTGTTGAAAACTAAGGAGTATCTCCCTCATGCAAAGCTCTGTCCTTAGCTGATTTTGGCGTTATATTTAGATAATATTGGTTATTTGTTCTCTATAAGTTTTTAAATATCTTTGAGTTTATGGTCTTCCAAACGTTTAGATTTTATCTGCAATGAAGAGACATAAGTTGTCGAAATGCGCATATGCAGAAATTAAATTCACAGTAACTTCGTTATTTAGTTATTTGTTACCACTGGGTCGATGCCACTGCTGGTTGACTGTTAGTCCCCGAGGGTATTCACCAGCCCAGTAGTCAGTACTTCGGTACTGACCCGAAAGCCGATTAAATTTGGAACCTTACAATATCTAAATTTTTGTAAATTTTGTTGAAAACTAAGGAGTATCTCCCTCATGCAAAGCTTTTTCCTAAGCTGATTTTGGCGTTATATTTGGATCATATTGGTTATTTGTTCTATATCAGTTTTTACATATCTTTTAGTTTATGGTCTTCCAAACGTTTAGATTTTATCTGCACTGAAGAGACATAAGTTGTCGAAATGCACATATGCAGAAATAAAATTCACAGTAACTTTGGTATTTAGTTATTTGTTACCACTGGGTCGATGCCACTGCTGGTGGACTGTTAGTCCAGGAGGGTATTCACCAGCCCAGTAGTCAGTTCTTCGGTGCTGACCCGAAAGCCGATTAAATTTGGAACCTTACAATATCTAAATTTTTGTAAATTTTGTTGAAAACTTAGGAGTATCTCCCTCATACAAAGCTCTGTCCTTAGCTGATTTTTGGCGTTATATTTAGATAATATTGGTTATTTGTTCTCTATCAGTTTTTACATATCTTTGAGTTTATGGTCTTCCAAACATTTAGATTTTATCTGCACTGAAGAGACATAAGTTGTCGAAATGCGCATATGCAGAAATTAAATTCACAGTAACTTCGGTATTTAGTTATTTAATACTATGAAATAATACTAATAATATAAGAATACTACATTGATTTCAAACAAGACGAACTGGACAAGTCAAACACGTCCAGACAAAAACGGCTTAACCAAACCGCATTAAAAGGTTACAGAAATGCTCCAAGTTCAACTTAAGACTACCAAAGTTGCCTGCCATGTACTGTGTTTCAAGCTTCACAAAAATCCCTCTAGACATCGTTTTATTTCGGCATCTTGTAACTAATCTACTGCTAATTTATCCATTCATTTAACTAGTTCACTTAACTTGCATAAATAAGATAGTTATTAAATTCTCTGAAAGAACTTATCGAAACTCTGGTGTGAATTACTTTTGGAGTGTGCAAAATTCTGTTGAAGTTTTAGATAAACTACAGTCAATATAAGGACCAGTCTCATCCATTCCTTCCACATAATTTGATTAAATCCACATTGGTATAACTTATCAAATGTTTTTTTTTAATTTTTGTAGTCTGTAGTTCATTTGTTGTAACAAACAGCAAGGATTCTTCTTTGTATCATTTGCAAAAATCATTGTTCTTGGGCATGTTGTGACATGATTTAGACACTCAATCTTTGCTGGACATTTTTTTTTGTTTGTTTCGATAACTATATTTATCAACAAGTCATTGGTACTCTAATCGTACAAAGTGTGCACCTTTTATTGCACATTTTTTTTGTTCTTTTATGAACGAGACTTCATGATGAACATAAAATGGAACTATACAAAACAGTAATAAACTAATTTCTATTATCAATGATGACTTCATGTATATTGACGATATCCTTACTGATGACAATCTCCAGTTTTTAGATTATGTAGACATCATTTACCGACAAAAACTGAAAACTTAATAGAGATAACAATTATTCCAAATACTGCCATTTTCTTGATCTAACACTTATCATTGACTCTGGTAAAATAATAAGCAAAATATATGAAATTACTATTTCTTGACGGGACATTCAGCTAGTTCCATCCTATTGGTTGTATATGTTGTGTATAAATTGTAATTTTGTACAAATAATAATTTGTACAAAAATTTTGTACAAATTATAATTTGTATTTACAGTTTGAACAAATTACAATTTGTACAAAATTAGCTTATACAAATTATAATTTGTACAAAATTAGCCCAAAAATCACTTAAATCTTATATCATTTGCTAAATTTTATTAAAATGATGAAGTTATTTAAAGTATTATTTCTTTTAATAAACATTTAATGGAACAAAAAACTCACGATTGTCACATTATCGTTGAATTGGTGTAGTTGCAATACACCAAATTTTCAAAAAAATTGGTGTAAAGCATCTGGTTGAACATGGTTCTGTATAGCTCTAGTAATGATATTCCTAACTGAAAATTAATTACACAAAATTTAGAGAAATTGAGTGAATATGTGCCTTATCATTAGAAAATAAATCATGTCTTCATTAATTTCATCATCTGAAACAAAGTTTAGCAAATGATGATAGATTTTGTACAAATTATATGTGATTTTTGGGCTAATACCGTACAAATTATAATTTTGTATAGGCTAATTTTGTACAAATTGTAATTTGTACAAACTGAAAATACAAACTATTATGTGTACAATCTTTTGTACAAATTATAATTTGTACAAAAATACAATTTGTGCACAACATATATTCCTCAACTTGTACGATTTACACGCATTTTTCTACTCTTGACGATTTTGATAAATGTGATCTTCCTGTCACAACTTCAATTTTACAACAGGGTTACAGATTTCATAAGTTTGTTTAATACATTTAGGCAGTTTTATAACAGATATGAACATTTGATATCTTAATTTTGCATCGCTCGCAAACAGCTTATTGCTAAGAGTGTTTCTAACCCTCGTTTTGCGGAAATGTTTAAAAAAAACTGATAAAAAAATGCAGGAAACTCAGAAAACTTGGACGTTATTTACATTCTTAAGGTAATAAAGGATATCAGCAAGATGTTCTGCTTGAATCCGTTAGGAAATGTTGTGAGATCTAGTGACCTGAAAATTTAACACACATACTGGCCTCTCACTCATACTGCCTATGTCTACTGAAATATATGATGATTCTTTACAAAACCCTTCGGAGAGTTTTGATTATGATTTTCCTACGTAGTGTCCCGGCACCTGAATCGGTTTTCAGGGGCTCTGGCTACAGAGCTGCCGGGCGCGTCCCCAGGTGGTGGATAGGGGAATGCCCTGTCTATGCGGGGTAGTCAGGTCATAATACGGAAAGCCTGACCGCGAACCATTGTAGCCGAACTGTGTGGAGAAACGCCACGCTTCATGCAGTATAAAGACCCCTTCTATATTTATCTAAAGAGAGCAGACGCATTGGGTGTCGGTATGGAAGGCTAAATTTCCTGCCCCTATCCATACTCCCCTTTTCCAGTGGCATTCAAAAGTCGTTAACCCGGTTGTCCCTTCCACCTTTGTTTCTTCTTTTTCTTTCAATTTTTTGAATTGATTAACTTGTTCTCGTCCTGATATAGCTGAAATATTGCTCATTGGACGTTAAACTCTAACTAATCAATCAATCAATCCTACGTAGTGCTACAGTGTTTTACCAGCAGATTAGGTTCATTGGACTAGCCAAGATATTAGTTGCGAGCACCTCTTGACCCAGTTTTCAAACTTACCTGTGGTCATTTTTCTTTCCTTTCAAGATTGTGGCCATGGAGTTAGTAGTCTACCTGTACTGGGTTTTATCCTTATGGAAACGGGACAGAAAAAAAGGGGAGGTTCGGGTACCCATAAACTGCTTAAATCCGACGCTTGCGTTTGCTAGTGCCGGTACCACGTCAGGCTGTCCCGAGTTCCTATCGTCATTAAGATTTGTCGTTCGTCTGACTTGTTTTTTTTCTTGTGAAGTTTACTGGCAGATTGTAACATGTAAATGTATATATCTTTCATGTTTTCCCTTTTTCTTTTATTTCATAATTATATATATGTTTCTCGGCTGCATTTTAGTTGTGACAGCAGCTGGAGAATAATACAGTGCAAACTAATTTAAAATGTTATTGCCTCGAATTATTTTTTTCTATTCTTATTGATTAAAAGTGACGAAGGGAGGTTTTTCATTGAAAATGTTTATCTATAAATATACTGCATCTGTTGACACGCTCTTTGTTACTTGTGTACCAAACCACGTATTACAACCCAATACCCGACTATGAATTATAAATACTTGTAATAAAGATGATGATTGCAAAAATTGCTTCACAAAACAAACGGAAATAATTCTAATTTTCTGATGTTTTGAATTGTTTTTTTTTTTGAATTTTAAATAAAGAAAGCTCGGAACTAATACATTTTGAATTAAATTGCGCTGGAAATATTTAACGAGTTTTGGTATGATATCGAAAAGTAAAGTTCAACGAGTTGTATTTGTTTGATGTAATGAAAGTAATACACTGCTGTGGTTAGACGTAGGATTTTTTTTATTTAATTGATTCTAATAAATATCGTTGAATTGCCTAAAAAAACCAAACAAACAAACAAAAACAAATGCATGAATAAACAAACAAGTTTAAATTCTTGTCGAACTGTGATAAAAGGTAAAACAATCAATATATACACCTGCCAAAACGTAAACATATGATGAAAAAAAACCAAGAAGATAGAGATGGGGATGGGCCAAGATAATCGACATTGATGTCTTCAAATGACCGTGGAAAAAAACAAAATGGCTGAGATGTGAATTGTTACGTCACAGGTGGAATACAGGTAAAAAAATTTGGCGTTCCCTGTTTAGAGCAGCAAAGTACAATGGGTAGGGACATGATTTTTAGCCCTCCACACGAGACCAAAATTAATCATTAAAAATATAAAATAAAAATGTACTAAAATAATGAATATAATGTAAAATTAGATAAAATTGGAAGATACCAGTCCAAGGATTTTACATTAAACACTAGTTTTTATATTGATACCTTTTGGGTTTTGGTTACCCAGAGTGAATATAATCTGTTGTTTTAACTGTTGTCGCTATTGTCGTGAACTGTCAACCTGAGTAAGGACTGTCACGCTCATGTCTTCCCTGAAATGTTTGCGAAACCAAAAATGGTTACCGACGTTTGTGTCTTTGTGAGCTGTTACGGATCGAAGATGCCCAGCAAAGCAATCATCCAGTCTGTGGCAAGTCTCACCAACATATATTTTGTGACACCGTCTACATACTATGACATATATAACATTCTTGTTTATACGAGTATAACCAGATCTGATTTTGTAAGAATAATCATGACCCTTGATGAATTCCGTTTCCATAGTGAAGAGACAAGTTCGACAGATCTTGCGACCACGACGTCGCATTCCCCTGTATGACTTGTTGTTCCTAGTCTGGACGATCTTGATTTTGCTGGATACTAAGTGATCTCTCAAACTTTTTCCTTTTTCAAATGCAACCAGTTAAATCTTACCTCTTCGAAAGCATTGTTAAAGATTGACAAAAACAAATCACTGCTCCTATATACTTGAAAGCGACGTAATATTTGTATACCTTTTTGAATGACTAAACTTACACCTTTCGTCCATCCAGAAAGTATATCTTGTTAAACTGACTTTCATTTTGACCAGTTATTAGCAGTCTTCAACAGAATGAATCAAGAAATCTAAATTCATTCTCCAACAACTGGTTGATTTGCCGTCATTTATAACTAACTTACGATATATAATAAAATAATGTACAAAAGAACAAAGATCAAATAGTCAATTCGGTATGTTTATTAATTTACAAATTAGATAATAAGTGTAGGATACAGTTCAGATCGTACATAAGAAGTTATTGAACGATAAAAGTGAAAAATCAAATTAATATATTAAACTGGCTCACTCTGATGAATTAATCTTACTATGCACTTCTTGTACAGAAGTTGTTACTGTGTTGCCAATCACATTCGGCTCGTTTGATGCGTTTGCCTTAGATTTAAGACCATATTTACACATCATTCTCAAAAATAAAAATTTCATAAGTTTTTGTTTAAACCCCTTGTTTGTTAAAGCATAAACAAATGGGTTAACACAGGAATTCGCATATGCCAAAGTATATTTCAAGATGCTGATATGCACACTTTCTGGTTTTCGAGGTTCAAACTGGTTCAAAAACATCCCCAAGTGAACAGGTAGCCAAGACAATCCAAATAAAAATACAACTATCGCCACCATTTTAGTTACTCGTATGTTCCGTTGAAGTTGTCTTTGTTGCTGATCGTTGTTTGATGTCATAAATTCTGTATTCTGGATAAATAAACAGATGCATCATTGCAAAGAAACAGTGGCAGATTTAATTGATTGATAAATAAGAGGTACGTCCAGTGAGCAATATTTCAGCTATATCAGGACGAGAACAAGTTAATCAATTCAAACATATTTTAGTAAAAGAAATAAAGGTGGAAGGGACAACCAGGGCAATGAGTTTTGATTGCCACTAGGAAAGGGGAAAAATTATAGGGGCAGGACATTTAGCCTACTAAACCGCCTTCGGTAGGCTGCTATCCTTAGAATCTTTATTCTGCATAGAGAGTGGCGTTTCTCCACACAGCTCTACTACAATGGGACACGTACAGGCTTTCCTTAGTATGACTTGACTACCCTACATAGACAGGACATTCCCCTATCCACTTCCTGTCGACAAAGCCCCCGAAAACCGATTCAGGTGCCGGATGTTGCAGATTTGTGAATGTGGTATAAGTACCCTTTCATTAAAAAAAGCTATACTTAATATTTAATTAACCGTATACCTGTAATTAAAACATTTTATCATGTCTATAGAAATTACCAGTCAAAAAGAAATAATTTTTTCCCCTAACATCTTAAAGTATTTACGCTATTATCGAGGTAAATGTATCATTGAAAACATTTTGGATCTGCCATTGATCAAAGCACATTCAAATCTCGAATGAAAAAGGGCTATTTTGAAAATAGCAGTCAACAAACAATTTTCAACACCAGTTTTAAGTCGCCACAGCATGGCAAACATTTTATCAATTCACATTTAACCTTCATCTTCTATAGTTTTGGAAATAAAAGACGAAACATATGAAAAATTTGAAAATTTTAAGAAAAAAGGGCAATAACTCTTACAAGGGCTTTCGGATTTTCTTCAAAATTTCAGGGTGGGTAGATCTTGATATGCTGAACCGTTTTGCAATTTACATTTGGCCTCTATCTGTTACACTTTTTGAAATAAAAAAAATAAAAAATGCAAAATTTTTGAAAATTTTACGGTAAAAAGGGCTATAACTCGGAGATAAGTTTCAGATTTCTTCAAAATTGCACAGTAGGTAGATCTCATCATGCTAATCATTTCACCCTGTCAGATTTTTGATATGTGCAATGGTTTTTGAGTGTTTGGCCAAAAACTGCAAATTACCCCTTTGTTTTATTTTTAGCAATTTCGGCCATGTTGTTTAACCACCCGACTAATCGAACACGATTTTGAAAGTGTATACCCTGGTGATGATTCTGGCCAATTTGTTTACAATGTGCCAAGAAGTTTCAGAGGAGAATATTTTTGAAATTGTTGACGGACGACGGACGGTCGGGCGGACGACGGACGCAAAGTGATGGCAAAAGCTCACCTTTTAGGCCAGGTGAGCTAGAAAACCCAAAACAGTGAATTATTTTTTAATTACCGTATATCTTATGGACTACCGCAGCCTTCTTAAAAGCAACAAAAAGGGGTCGATATGGAAACATAAAATATGTAATCAGGGAACATAGCTAAAATATACTTTAATCATCAATGATTAATTTCCAACGACTTGAAGAACACATTTTCTAGACTGGGTACACAAACGTCACTGAGCAGGGGTCACCATGAAAAGTATACAATTGTTTGTTTGCTTGTTTTTGGTGTTTAATGTCTTTGTTTTTGTTTTTTTTTTCTTTCTGTTGTCTTTTTGTCGTGTATTTCCCCTGTTATTTGAACCAGACATTGTCTTTGTATATAAAAAAAATAAATGGAAGGACCATACTCTATTCTGCTAAAGGCATGCCATTTTTAATGGCGCTTGGTGCAAATTGGTGATATAATATACGTCTTCATTTCCTTTCTTGGGGCGCTATACTTGGTTGTGATCCCTTTAAGATTTACCATTAAGCATTTTGGTACTATGGCAACAGAAAGGATATATTTAAGTGCTTGCTTTGAAAATACTTTCTTTCACCTGATGGTACTTCCTACTCACTGTGAGTGTTTTTTTTCCTATTTTGTTTCATGTATCATACTATTATTTCAAGTTTCTTTTTTTCCGTAACGTTTGTGATATGGATTTTACCTATCATTGTATCTCCAATTACAGATAAATAGATGTATTTTTTTAAACTTTCACCTTCTTGCTGTTTTAGGGGTTGGAGAATACTGGACTTTCGAGAAAGGAACTTTCGTGTATTTGAAGGCGGAAACGAACTCCTCAAATACCAGTGAGAAGGATAACTGGATTCCTGACCTATTGAAATATATATATACCATCTAAAAACAAACTATTTATGAAATTGAAGTGTTCTTGTAATTTGTCCTACATGACAATTATTGAACTTAATTTTAATTGACTAAAAACAATTTACCTCAAGCGCTACAAATAGATTAAATATAAATCACCCTTTAGCTCAACAGTGTTAATTAAGTAGTGATTCACTCTTAAGGTATTGATGTATTGATTTTTTTTCATAAAAAAACACAAAAATGTTTTCGGTATGAAGTTATTTTTATGTCATCTTCTTTTTAAAAGCTATGCATGGACGATTTGAATTGAGGGTGGGGGGGGGGTTGTATTTTGACCCACTTCTAGGGCCGAATTATTTTTTCAGATATACACAAAGGTAGGAAAGTTTGTTAAGCAAGGCTTTTTGTAACGGAAAGGGTAAGGATCAGATTATTTGCTTTAAAGTGAGTTGCTGTATAGAATTTGTTTAGCAAAATCACACCCCCTCCCTGAAAATCATATCGTCCGTGCCTCCAGAATAGTGTCACCATAATGACAGATAAGGTTAACATTTTTAACGTGTTTCAACAAGTATTATGAGTGATATTTAATTTGAATTTTAAGGTACATGGAAACAATCATGGTGTTCTTTTTTTATCTTCAGTGGGTTTTACAAAATTTACAATAGACAGTTCAACAAACGACCCAAACTTACCGTTGCATTAGATTTCTCAAATTTCTTGCCTTTCCACAAATGTTTCAGAATACAGCTGTAGCATATGATAATAATTGTCAATGGCATGAAAAATCTGGCCAATACTAAGCCAACACTCACTACATTCCTCCTTTCTTTTGTAGTCGATGCTGATGCACATGATAATTTTCCATTCTTATCCAATACCGCGTGGTTAAGGATCAGTGGAATCGATAAACATATGGACGCTGAAAGCAAGCAACACAAAGGATTATTGTGACCATCATTCGCTACTCAAGGGCCTGCGGTCGATACAGTGACTACCTTGATAGAGCTTGCTTGCTTAAAAATAGGCTATTTAAGTAAGGGTGTTTTACTTATAACTTGAAGTCATCACTACAGCAGTTTTACGGTCAACATCACGATCTTGTAGTTTGATCACCTTGACATTACAGAAATGTAGCACAGGTTCGATCCTCGGACCGGGAAATTTTTCCCAAATGAAACTTAAAGTTCATCTCATATTTAGGTAAAATATAATAGTAGGTCAAAGTTGAGCATACGATAAATGAATGAATATGGATAAAAATTAATGAAGTAATTAATTAGGGTAAGAAAATAATTTGAGGTAAATTATCACTTAAAGTGCTTCGAAATCGACAGAATCAAAGGAAAGACAAAAGAGAAATGGAATAGTACAAGGCATTTACAAGAATTAAAGTGTCTTGAATAACAAAAGAAATGCTCATAACAGGTCTGTAATTTAAAATAAGTGTTCGTGGGTGTAAGTTAATTTCTTCGCTCGCTTTTAATGTAGCGCCTTCCTCATATTATTCTGGGTCGAACAATAAGTGTATAGCACTTCCAAAGCTATGATGGCAATGGAAATAAAAATGTTAAAATTATGATGACATGATTACCGTATGTTAGGGAGGAAGACCTCGGTTTAGGGCCATAACTCTTAAAAATCATGTGTGTTTGTTAAGATCATTTACATAGATATATGCTAAACTTCAAAGTAACATAGATGAT
This sequence comes from Modiolus philippinarum, assembly GCA_002080025.1. Classification (NCBI taxonomy): domain Eukaryota; kingdom Metazoa; phylum Mollusca; class Bivalvia; order Mytilida; family Modiolidae; genus Modiolus; species Modiolus philippinarum. The sequence continues at coordinate 23,672 of MJUU01000737.1, forward strand.
TTTTTTTCTTTTTCACATAAATACTTAAAAAGCATCGATGAAAATGACTGTTTCAATCGTTCTACTGATTTATATATATCTCAGTTAACCTTAGTTTACTACCTTACATATATTTTTGTTTTATTTTTTCGCCTGTTCAAAATTAGATCCAATCGTACAATCACAACGTTTGCAATTCGACGTCACGCAATTAAAAAACGAGATTTTTTTTTCTGAAGATGAGATATGAATCTCACTGGTCAATGTCGGTGTAGATTGAGAGTTTTAAGCGACAAACTGTTTCTAGGCAAGATAACAGCATAAAATCTTGCATTTAAGGGGGTAGACCTGTGGAGGCCTAAAAATTTCAACTCGTTTAATTTCTTTAATATTTTCAGTATAAAAACTACACATGTTCATGTCGCCCTCAAGATGAAGAACAACAATAAAAGCGTTGTTCCATTGCCTATTTTTACAATGTATTTGTAGAGAATTTGTCTCATTTGCATTTACTCCATATCCCTTCATTGTTAATTTTAACCAACCTTCAACAACTTCTACCTTCCCGTTTTATGTCTAGTTGCCATCAAAGAAACCCTGTTTCCTAATATTATTTGGTCAATTCAGGACTTGATTGTGCTGTTTAATATGGCTCTAATCAAATTTGTACTTGATTTAAAATTGTTTCCAATGATAATTCTGTAGTTTATACATGTGTGAAAGTAAGCATGAATAATGATAGCAAATTTTTCTTCTTTGAACTGAATTACATGGGTGTACTGAACAGTGTATAGGCTGAATTTTTTACTCTATTTTGATCACTATAAAACACGTCTTGTAAAAAGTTCAGTCGTTTAATTTTTATCAAAAATTGAGAATAGAAAGAAAACTATATACGTAAGATATATTGAAATTTTAGAAAATTCTACCGTCAAATTTTTTCATAATTTAGAATAAAGTGTGTAAAAATCAATAAAACTGCTGAATCTGTGCTATAAATTACCTCCCTTGTAGAAATCCGACTTTTACATATTTACATTATCTTTGGATTGCAAAAGTGTAGAGTAAAATGCACTCATTATACATAACTTGATGGTGGGTGGTTGTTTTCGTGACAAAATGAATATTTATTTGGTGTGTAAAAAAATAATAATAATAATTTCAAAATTTGAATGATACCTATTGTAATGATTCTATTTGTTCGTGTAAGTAATAAAAAAGTGTAAAACAGAGTTATTTCCTCATACCCAAGGTCTACCCCCTTAATACTTGTCTCGATCTCGATTGAAGTGAAAGGTTTAAGCAAAAAATACCTGCTATCGCAATCGAATAACAAAATACCGAGGTTCCTGTGAAAGATTCTGCATATGCGGATTTCGACAACTTATGTCTCAACAGTGCAGATCAAATCAAAACATTTGGAAATCTTTTAACCGAAAAATGTGTAAACGCTGATGGGGAACAAATTACTAATTGGGTCTAAATAGGAAAGCCAAAATCAGCTAAGGACAGAGCTATGCAAGAGGGAGTTACTCCTTAGGTTTTAACAAAATTTTCTTAAATTTATATATTTCAAATTTTCAAATAAAATCTGTTTTTGGGCCAGCATCGATTGGTGAATATCCTCGGGGACTAACAGTCCACCAGCAGTGGCATCAGCCCAGTGGTAACAAATAATAAAACTCCGAGGTTACTGTGAATTTAGGTTCTGCATATGCGCATTTCAACAATTCATGTCTCATCAGTGCAGATTAGATAAAAACCTTTGGAAATCCTTAATCCAAAATATGTGTAAACGCTGATAGAGAACAAATAACCAATTGGGTCTTAATAGGAAAGCCAAAATCATGATGGTATTTTGAGGGAAAACCAGGTATAGCGACGAGTAACAATTTCTTGCATTTTTGTGACTTTTATGTTCCATACTAAAGACTAAATACTTTACAACAAACCGTACAAGAGGACGATACATAGGAGAGATACTGATTTTTATGGATTTTTTAAGTTTAGATATACAGTTTAACTTCGTTAGCTCAAACAACTCAGGGGCGAGTAAAAACAATACAAACTACAGGGGTCTTCGAGCTCTCGAGCTCAAACTATGTATAAAATTGTACAAAAGGTCCACAGGGAAGTAGCAACTTTTCAAAAATGCCGGTAGTTACGTCGTTGACAGAGTCCTGGACAATTTGACGGGTATTATTTTCCTGAAAATCGACATTAGAAATCATAGGCATATCTCTGTGATGCAAAGCTCTATTTTAGCTAATTTTAGTTTCTATTTGGATCACACTAGTTGTTTGTTTTCTATCAGTTTTTAAACATCTTTGAGATTATGGTCTTCTAAGAGTTAAGATTTTAACTGCACTGAAGAATAAAAAGTTGTCGAAATTGTCATATGCAAAAACTAAATTTACAGCAAGTTTGATATTTCGTTATTTGGTCTAGTAGAAGAAATATAAGGATTCCCATTAACTCATACATCACTTCGGTAACGTCGGTATTTAGTTATTTGCTACCACTGAGTCGATGCCTCTGCTGGTGGACTGTTAATCCCCGAGGGTATTCACCAGGTCAGTAGTCTGGTGCTGACTCGAAAGTCGATTCTATTTTGAACCTTGCAATATCTAATTTTTGTAAATTTTGTTGAAAACTAAGGAATATCTCCCTCACATAAACCTCTGTCCTTAGCTGATTTTGGCTTTTCATTTGGATCATTTATTTTTTTCTCCATCAGTTTTGAACTTCTATGAGTTAATGGTCTTTCAAACGTTGATTTTTTTTTCTGTACTGAAGAGACATAAGTTGTCGAAATGCGTATATGCAGAAAATAAATTCACAGCAAATTCGGTATTTAGTTATTCACTCTTAACAGCAATTGAGTAAATAAGGAGTCTGTTAACGGACGTATTTTTTTCTCCATAACATTAATGCGTGTTGGATATCTGACGTCAAGGAAGTATGAGTGTCAGATTTCAGAAGCATTCGATATCCTCGAGTTTTATCCACTCAAACAGGGTTAATTTTTTTGCATATGGATCATATTTTCTTGTTCAAAGGTCACTTTAACATGCGTAAAATAGACAAGATGCAAAATTTTATCAACTTCCAATTATATTTTCATATATTTTAAGGCAAATAAACAGCTTATGGAAAATGAAGGAAAACTCTAGAGAGAACTGTTTCCCGCCAAAATTTTGATGTCTAATATCTCATAAATTCTTACATGGATTTTCAAAATTGTTTGCTCATGTTGTTCTAATAGCAAACTTCTTCAAAACAAAAGGTCAGAATTTTAATTCTAATTACAAAATTTCTGACACTCGTACTCCCTTAACTCTACCCAAGTAAAGTAACAGATACCACCTCCGTTTTTTTTCGATACACAAATTCATGTAGAGTAGACACCAAAAGAGAGTCGCATTTAATATTTTCGGTAATTCATTTGGATTGAGTTCGGTATCTCTACATTCGAATGCAGATGGAAATACTTAAGCATAAAACGCAAATATATGGGACACACATCAATATTTTCTTAAACCGCTGAGCTAATTGGAACGTCTGTTGGTAATAATGGATCTTAGATAGCCATCTTCAAAAGTAATGTTCGGTATGTGTGTTTTGCATCTTATAGACCGCCAAGATGAAACAAATCTGTAATTATGAAATAACTAAATACCGAATTCGAAGTTACTGTGAATCTAAAAAGATGATTTCAAGGGATTTTTGTTACAAGATTTCGATATTGAAAAAAGTATAAACTAACCTCCCCAGATACCTAAGCTAACAGATATGGCCACCTTCACGGTTCTCCAATTCAATGACTTTATTGGGTTAATAATGGCATGGTATCTGTCTATTGCAATAGCAGTAAGGGTCAAACATGTCACAAATAGTGTCACCTGCAAAGAAAATATTTTACTAATTTTTTTCTTTCAAATTGTACCTGCAAAAGAGAAGGAAGTTTGTGTGTTTGGGTTAGAAGACTGATAATTCGTTTAATATCCAGAGATCGAGCAAATATCCACCAGAACATCGATGAGAGCTTTAAACTCGTCAAAAATTGTAAAAAAGGTCTCTTGTTGCTCTAAAAGTTCCTGAAGCAAAACAGATTATTTCGTCAGACCTTACAGTCGCTATGAGATATCTGTTACCCGGATGACAACAGATGATTCCCTTTACAACTAAATTTTGTTTTTCCTGTGCAAAATTTGACTTTACTATCGAAGTTGACATGTTTGGCACGGCGGATGTCTTATATGAAGCAAGAGATGCTTTCTTTGGTCCGTGTTGTTCATCTGTATGTGTGTCATCATTTTTCTTTTAAGTCCCGTACTCCTGTGGTGTCCTTGTTCCTTAGTGTTTCCGATGTTGCCATTGTCCTTTGTTTATTATTTTTACTGACAGTTTGGTCCTCTAACGTATAAGCCATCATCCTTTTCACTAGTTTAATTCATTGTCTATCCTTTGTTGTATCCCTTTATCATTTATTGGTATCATTCAACGTATTTTGACTTTTTAATAACTTTAATTCTTCTATATGTGAGTTAAGTCACAGTCATTTTAGTATAAAAATGATCCCCTGTTTTCACACTATAATTTGCATCTTGAATTGTGATTTGAATATGTACCGCAAATTCATCCAAGTAGGCTGAAAAAACACCGAGAACGTCATGAACTTACTATGAGGTTGTGTAAAGCTCATTGGTGAAGGCTTCGTGGTGATTTAACGATAACGAACAACAATAAAAGCGTTGTTCCGTTGTTTGGATAAACCATGTATTTGTAGAGACTTTGTCTCATGTTTCTCCTTATCATTCAATTGTTGATTTTAAACCTGTGTTTGTCCCCCCCTGCAATGTGGAGTCCGAAAAAAGATTTCATGTGCGTCATATGTATGCTATGCTTTCTATCTATTTCAAATATGGTGTACTTGTTCTTGAGAGAATTTCACATATGGATACACTATCATACTTCCAAATTTTGGCATTTGATCATTATTTTTGGTAATTTTCTTAATGTTGTTCTGACCACCTGTTTATAGTGCCCACATTTCACTATTTTGTGATGCAATGCTTTCTTATAATCGACTTAATGAGCGCCCAGTGTTTGCCTATATGTTGTATTTTATCTGTCCTCTAGCTAAGGACACAAGTTCCTTTGTCGGACAACCAATGACAGTAATTGTAAGATCGCTTTGCCAGAAAAAATTATGATTATTTCCAGTGACTTATTACGATCTCGCATCAATTGGGCTGAAGATACGGATATAAGATTGTTTGACATTAAGCATTTAATTCTACACAAACCGATACTAGGGGTCGTCTTGATTTTACTATGAGGTATGAGCAAAGCCTCATGGTGACTTCAAGATAAAGAATAATAAAAGCGTTGTTCTATTGCTTGATTTACCATGTATTTGTAAAGACTTTGTATCATGTGCATCTACTCCATACCCTTCGCTGTAACTTACAATGTACAGTGAGATTATCAACCACATCATAACTGTCCTACGAAAGCACTTTTTAAGCGTTTTTGCCCTGTCTTTGGACTTCGATTTTTGTGAATTTCACCCCTTTGTTCCTTCGGTATTCTACTGCCGTTGTTAAGACTAATTCATTTGTTTATATCTGTACGTTTGATTGTTTTATGCTATGTCATCAATTTCGAATAAACCTCTTAAGGGGATACGATACAGTACCAAGGGCAGATAATAACGGGATACGATACAGTACCAAGGGCAGATAATAGCGTCGCCGCATGTGGCATGTTGTTTTCGCGACGTCACGATAGACTCACGAAATAGAGCACGGCGTCATGATTACCAGACTACGCGAATTGCGGACAGAAACATGTACAATAAATCTATGATAAAATCGACGTGGTTGTGAATTGCTCATAACGCAATCGGGGAAGTGGTAGCACCAGATCCGACATACTTGTCAAATTGAAACCTGATAGCAGAGACTTCTTATCGGCATCGTTTGCAATTTTTCCTAACAACAATTTGATTTCGTTTAAAAAAAGATTTACACTTGTTACAAGTAAACAACAGCACAGTAGAAATTTATCAAGTTTGCTGTAGTTATTATTTAACATCACTACTGGAATACAAGTCCAGAAAAAAGTCATTAAAATCTCGTGAATTTTCCAGTGACTTATTTTTTGCTTTTCTTGAATTAGCTTCCTGTGGAATTTCTATAACCTATACGTACATTTTTCTCCCGTTAAAATGCCGTTTATTAGTTTCTGCAAAATTGTTCTTGTTTATTTATGGAAAAGGTCAAAAGTCATGGCATATCACAGAATATGATTAGCATATAAAATACCTGAATTCATCATAAAAAAATAAACAAACATACATACAAACAAACAAACATAAAAAAAAAATTAAGCAACTTCACAAAGACAAAACAAATAAACAACTGAATGTAGGAATGAACAAGAACACCACAAAATTAAAAACTTGAGATCTTGCGTAAATTTTAGCGCATGGGCTTACAAATATCGAGGTTGTTAGTTCGAATCTAGCATGGGACAGCTTAAAAATAATCCGTGAAAATTATGTGACTTTTCTATATTTTAGCTGATAAAAATGAAAGGGTTGCCGCGAAGGAGTCGGGTGGCGCATTATCATGGCCAATTTCAGGGCAATTTTACGGCATTTTACGATTTGAATTTTCATGGGATGCTGTGAAAATTCAATTAAAACTCCATGAAAATGGCTATTTCATATCATAATATTTTTACCATGCAAATTTTGTACGTAATATTATTATTCAATATATTGTCAATAAGTATATAGGCATGAGTAGATATTGGAGAGGCACTATAATCACAATACACATGCATGATAATTATCCTATGAAACACATTTAACTTTAGGTGAAGGTCGGTATAATCTTTTTCGGGACAACGGGAAAGGTCATTTATTTCACCGAGAATTCGGGAAAACACTTATCAGGAATGGGATTCGGTCAATTTCATTTTTTGTTATGTGTTTGACTGATCTTTGTGAATGTGTGTAGACGGAAGTAATCATTAAACACAGGATAAATTCTCTGTTGTGCTTGATGTCTTTTATTTCCTGTTTAACTGTTTAATGGTATTAAACTCTGTTTCATTTTTCGCAACCCTTACATGTGGGAAAACACAGACTGACGACGTTCAAGTTTCCGAGCGAAATATTTGTAACGTCATTTCGCGCCAAAACCGGAAATGTTCATTTGTAGCGATAAAAAAATGACAGTTTTCTCTCTGTAGCTTTAAAATAAGCACATGGACTCCAATTTTTCAAAGCGAATTTCGAAAGAGTGATGTGTCACGGAGATCTCTGCGAATTTTGAAGAAAAAAATCAGTTCACAATTTTTTTCTATGTGAAATTTTACCTACAAGAAACGGACGTTTATTCAATAAATATTTACATAAATGTCAATTTCGAACCACAAATAATGAAATTTCGTATTAAAATTTTTACTTAACTTCTACAGAATTATCTCACGAAACTGTAGCAAAAAAAACCCGAAGCAATTAGCTGTTATGACATTTTAAAAATTACTGTAAAAATCCATTTTTACGTAACATTTTGGAAAATGGGCGATTTTCAATCGCAATTATCCCGAAAACGAAATCATGAAGGTATACTTTTCTTTGCAGATTTGGAAAGAGCATGTTCAAATTGACTTTATTTCAAAAATTCACGAAAAAATCAGTTCAGGATCTTTACTCTATCGTATCCCCTTAACTTTGTAATCAGTATTGACATGTTTTGATATTCTAAGCACTTATTGAATTTAAATTCAGCTTTTTCAAAAACGACATGTTTAACATGCGTGGAGCAACTTTTGCTTACCTTTCTAGAGTTTCTGTTAGAGTTCACATCCCTTTGAAGTGTTCGTGTTCATGTTAATTTTTGTTTATTTGTGTTTTCTTTGTAAAATGGGGCTCAAGTAATCGGAATTGCTCTTTTTTCTCTCTTTTTGATTTCTATTTTTTTTTCCTTTCTCTGTTTTGCTTGTTTACCTATTTATTTGAAGGAGTGAAAAAAAGAACTCAAATGAACCTTTTTTGTGCAACTTATAAGTTTTATTGTATAATTAGATGGATTGAACCTGCAAATGTTATTTTGTTTAAATATTTCAGTCTTTGACAATAGCAAAAAGTCTATTCTTATCTGCAGCAA
>MJUU01000738.1:0-11873 GCA_002080025.1 Modiolus philippinarum
AGTGAATAACGAAACTTACATGTTTGCTTATTTTCGTTAGTCCCGTACATAGTAGTTAACTATGGGGAAAAGCCGTAGGTTTTCAAAAAACGTTTTTTGAAAACCTACGGCTTTTCCCCATAGTTAACTACTCTGACAAGTCGATATAAATATCTGACAAGTCCACATAATTATCTGACAAGTCGACATAATTATCAGACAAGTCGGCATAATTATCTTGCAAGTTGACATGTGGACTTGTCAGATATTTATGTCGCTTTGTCAGATATTTATGTGGACTTGTCAGATAATCATGTGGACTTGTCAGATAATTACGTGGACTTGTCAGATAATTATGTCGACTTGTCAGATAATTATGTCGACTTGTCAGATATTAATGTTGACTTTTGGATGGCAGAAATTGGCGTTAACTGGTTGAAAGACCACATAATAAAATAATCATTTATCTGACAAGTGAACATTATTATCTGACAAGTCAACATAAATATCTGACATGTTGACATAAATATCTGACAAGTCTACTTAATTATCTGACAAGTAGGGGGCAGAACTATGCCACCATAATTGGCCACATATTGACAAGTGAACATAACTATCTGACAAGTCAACATAATTATCTGACATATTGACATAAATATCTAACAAGTCGTCTTAATCATCTGACAAGTAGGGGGCAGAAATAATCCACCATATAAAAGTTGTAATTACCTGTGAAATTATTTTTTATAATTTCATTCTATTAATTGACGTCACAATGGGCGTTGTCAATATTGTTGTTAAGTAAACGTCGCAGCGGATTAACATAAAACAAACGTAGTTCATTCAATGAATCTTAAATTAACTCACTATATATGTGAGAAGACCTATAAAATAAAAACAATAACTAATTTTAGATTCTGATTATCAAAAATATTCGACTCATGATCGAAAAACGCTGTACTTCACTCATGCGATGCGCGCATTCGTGAATTACTGCGCTTTTCGACCATTCGTTGAATATTTTGCGATAGTCAGAATCCCGGATTAGTTATAGTATGAAAGCCTTGATCGACATCTTTACATATGCTATTCAAAATACATATGGTTAATAAGAATTAGAATATTTTAAAAAAAAATCTCAGCCATAAAAACAAATGAGTCACATGAAGTTATGTAGTCGTATCAGCCAAGAATAACACACCACACGAAAATAGAAACATACAACGTTGCAGCTGAATTTATCAAGTGTGCTTATATTAATTACTTATTCTTACTTGTTACTTTACACAGGCCATGACAAACAATTGTTTTTTGCCTATGTCATCGAATAATTTTAAGGTTTCCAGTCCTTTTCTCTATCATGTCTATTTTGTCATTAATGAAATACATACATGTATATCTTTTTGTGTCTATTTCACTAACAACTTCGTGTAAATGCTGTTTATTTCATGTATAAAGTATTACAAAAATTATCATTATGTACTTCTTTGTACTTTATTAGTACTATACATTTGCCTTTCTTTCTAACTTGTGTAAAGGTATTTTAGACCGAAGTTAAGAAGAAACAATGGAATAAGATTTAGTTATAACTACAATTTATAATTTCCATGAAATAAACGATATTTTCCAGTGATAAAATTATCAATTTATATACATCGGCAAACGAATACCGAAGCAAGAACCTGGAAAGGGGAAATTCTAAAATCATAAATCCAAAATCACGGCAATTAACAACAACACGAATTGAGACAGTATGACAAAGACAAAACAAATAAACAAAAAAGAACAAGAACGTCACAAAATTTTTACATATTGTATATTTATTTCAATATATGTTTTTGTTGAAAAAATAAAATTGCGACGATATTAGTTGTTTACCCAAACTTTTAAACCAGATTGTTTGTTGAGTTATCTCGCTTCCTTCATGTGATTTTGCATCTAACGTTGTCTTGCTCCTGTAATGGGTACCTATAAACCGATTTAAGGTAGTTCGATCCTAATAAAAATTTCGGACAGATTTTTTTTCTTTTAAGATATTTTGTAGGTCTTAACCTATATGTTCAAAAAATAAAATAAAAATGATATGTCACCAATCATCTTTTCACGTTATCTGGCTTTGAAAATTAGGCCAAATTCAGTATTTTTCAGCAATATTTACAAAGAATATATAGGGAACTGTGATAACATGCTTATTGTTTATCTTTCATATAAAATAAATATCAGACAGATTTTTTTTTTTTTTGATATTTCAGAGATATACACTAAAGCTATCTGTTACGCTGAAAAAATCTATATGTCACCGTTGGATTAAGAGAGATATTCTATATAATTTACGAAATAGACAATATTTACGGGAAAAGGGAGCTAATTCGCGGGAAAGTGTATGTCAATCTATTATGACGTCACAGTGGATAGGCCAATACAAGAATATTCCGGTTTGAAAATCAAGTCAATTCCACATCCGACTCGTGTTCCGCAAATGCGCCAATCGAATGCGCCGTGTATTAGTGTCGAACTACCTTAACCCTACATGTACCACTGACTTTTGCTAGTGCCGGTACCAAATCCGGCTATTCAGAGGTCCTTTCGTTATTTATGTTTGTCTCTTGTTTTCATGATTGTTTATTTCTGAACACCTGTTTTAAGTGCCAATATCTCACTATTTTATAATGCCAAGTGTTCTTACAATCGACTTGAAAAGTGCCCTGTGTTTGTCTGTATGTTGTAATCGTCCACTAGCTCAAGACACTAGTGCTTTTGTCGGGCAACGGATGACAGTGACTGTAAGAGCACTTCGCCAGTTTAAATAATGTTTGTTGACAATCCCGCATTCATGACCAGAGAAGACATGGATGTAACGTTGTTCGACAATTAGCAAAGAATTCTGCTCAAACCGATGCTAAGGGCCGTTTGAACTTACTATGAGCTATGAGCAAAGCTCATTGTTGAGGCCTCATGGTGACTTCAAGATGAAGAACAACAATAAAAGCGTTGTTCCTTTGCTTGCTTACCATGTATTTGTAGAGACTTTGTCTCATGTGCATTTACTCCATATCCTTTCATTCATCACCAAACATAGTACGTTTTTAAAATGAAATTAACATTAAAGAGTAAAGTTGGAACCCAAACGTCAGTCTAAATATGTTGTGTCGATATTTTCAAAAGACACAAAAAGTCCATAGAAACAACTTTATTCCTCCTACGGTCTGATACAATTAACGAAAAGCACATATTCACCACTTGTACTATATTTTCAGAATATTCCTTGCGCCCTTTAAATCTTTGAACCTTTCTTACCGTACTGTAGGTTCATCCTTTCAAATTATTGCAGTCTACTTCTTGTAAATACATAGAAATGTTCATTTTTGCTACATCAAAACATTCTTCATTTGTAGAATATTGTGCTACAGTTTTAGTGATCAATGTTTGGTGTTAAAACTAATGTAATTAATATAATTTAAAATATACAAATGAGTAAACTTTATGAGTCACATAAAGTTATGTAATCGTATCAACCAGGAATATAGCATATCACTAAAATAGAAACTTACAACCTTGGATTTGAATTATACGATTGCCTTGTCAAATACTCTTAAAGTGATTAATGATTCTTACATATACTTTGTCGTAAAACTATTTTATCAAAAACAAATGCTTAAATCTATTTTTGTTCAAGCGATACGATCTGTTGTTCTGTTTGTTTTTTATGCCCGCACTTTCGAAGAAAGTTCGGGGATATTGTTATACCCTCCGTCTGTCTGTCCGTCCTTCACACTTTTCTTGTGACACAAACTCCTCCTACATTTTTGGATATAGGGATTTAATTTTGTTATAGAATTGTTGGATATAGTCCGTAGGGGCACAATGAGCCTTCGGATTTTATATCTTTATCTTGTTGCAAACAAGAGGCCGAAGATGTTGATTTTCACGAAGGCCCAAAGATGTTAGTTTTGACTCAAGTGGCATGTGACGCTAACTCCTCCTACATTTTTGGATTTAGGGATTAAATCTTTATGCAGAATTGTTGCATATAGTCTGCAGATATGCAATTAGTTTCCGGAATTTTGATTCCGGTTCCAACTTTGGTGAATTTCCTGAAAATGTCTAACTTGAGTGTCCCTCATCTAACTTTTTTTTTGCATATAATCTGATATTTTAGCAAGTGTTTGGTAAAATTCGAAGTTTGAATAATTAGAATTCTTAAATGTGATATCAAGGTTGGTTAATTTCCTAAAGTCTAAAAGACCACTTATTTTTGAAACCTCACACCATATAACAAGCCCTAAATGGCCCCCAAAAAGGTAAAAAAAAGTGAATAAATCAATGGAAACAAACCACATCCAATAACCCGAATGTCAAGAAACTAAAATTTTAAAAGAATACAAGGACAAGCCAATGACCAACATATTTCTGACTTGGGACAGGCTCAAAAATTGCGATGGAGTTAAACTCGTTTTCTTGGATCCAAACCCTCCTCCTATGTGTGGTGAATGGCTAAAAATAAATACACAAAAAGACTCGCGGTAAAAATCAAACTAGAAAAAATTTATCAAGACGAGTACCCTTACAATGAAGTACATAAAACATGAAGACAATACACATAGGTACTGACCGGACAAATGCTCGCAGTTACTGACAGCTAGCTAAGGACATAATTTCCGTTGACTATGATATCAAGCCTTCTTACATATGAAAATTCAATTGAAATACTTCTAAATAGATTTCGTTAGTTTAGTTTAGGACAAATATTTTCATCAACTGGATTTCAAAAATATTTGATTCCAATTTGATAAATACCCGAAAGTCTCAATGACCACTTATTTTGGGAATTCTACATTGAATCCGAAATTTAAGACTTTGTTTCAATGAGAACAAACATTTCACTAATTTTATTTCCATAATATTTGAGACCAAATTTGGTAAATTTCCTGAAAGTCTCAAAGACCACTTATTTCTGAAATTCTGTCTAACGACCATATATATCCTTGACTTCTTTTGTATAGCGACTATTAATATTTTGATTTCAAAAAATATTGAGAAAAATTATGCCCAGTGTGTATAAGAACTGTTTTCTGTGTCAAACAGGGAATGCGGTTATCGCTGTCGTTTCGGACAACCTCTAGTTTCTGATTGTTTTGTGGTCTGCCATCTTTCTCAAGTAGCAAGATAACCCCTTACGATTCACAGATACTTGTATGAAATGAAGGCATTTTTTTAAGTTTGATGACAACATTTGTATATATCTATGTAACATTTATCCATCAATACGGGGTTTGCCATATTACTCGTGACAGGTGAGTACTTTCACAGTGGTATTCCCACATTTTAAAAATTTTGAAAGTTAAAAACACGAGTTAAAAATTGTCAAACCTCAAATAAAAAAGCTAGATAAGAGACACTCAAGTTATCTGAAAGAAAGCAGACAAAACTAAATTCAAAAGTACACAAATGAAAACTGAAGGCACTTTAAGTACGACACATACCCCAACTAACCAAACTACTGATGTAATATTAGGATAAGAAACCGTACTTGCTCTGCATCGTCGTCATTTTTTAGAAAAGAACGATGACGTTAAAAATGGCTTAGACCGTGTTCACATTAGAACTATATGCGATCGATCCAAATTAAGATTAACTCGAATAATTCAATCCCTCTCCGTATCCGATTCTCTCCTTCTTCGAAGCGATCATAGTGAATGGAATATAACGACTGGTTTATCCGGGTTAAATTAAGATCGATTCTTTTAAAACCTGTTTATGTTCACATTTTAAACATTTGCATCGATCGCAATCGATCTCAATCAGGTTTGACGTTCTCATTAGAACCGATTGCGATCGATGGCATTCTTATTCAAAACAACTGAATCGATCGCAATCGATCTTTATCGTTCACACCAACGCCATAATCGTCTCTATTTGCATCGATCTTTTTTAGACCACCACTTTTAATCGGACCAAATAAGATCGATCGCAATCGATCTAGTTATAGTATGAACAGCTAAAACTGATTGGAATCGATCGCGATCGATTCAAATATTGTAAGTGTGAACAAAGTCTAAGATAATTTCAATTCCGTTGATTGCCATTTTGATTATGGTTTTCCAATTACTTTTATTGCATCTACCATGGGGAAACAAGTTTTCGAAACTGCATTGTGTCAGCTGTGTGCAAAATCCAAACAGAAGAGTAACTGCAGATTTGGTATTTTGTTATCCCGTGCCCCATGAGTGCACAAAAGTCAAAAATGCAGTTTTGTGACCAACAATCAAATATAAGACATCAAGTTACCAAACGCCTAATATTAACACTTTAACCTCATAAGCTGACAGTTTTGCAAGTTTTACAAAGGAAATGCGAAAACAGAACAACATGTCTAGAAATACTTCACTTACAATTCATAAACAGAGGCATCTACCATGATGTGATAAAATGACAACATTAACAATGCAAGGATATGGGGTACATGTACATGAGACAATGAGTCTACAAATACGTGGTACAAACAAGCAATGGAAAAACGATTTTACTGTTGTTCTTTATTTTGAATTCAACAATAAGCTTTGCTCATACCTCATGGTAAGTTTAGAAGGACAATGCTACATCCATGCTCTTCGTTATCCGTGTATGCATTGTCGTCAACAAACTTAAAATTAACTTGGAAAGTTTTCTCACAAACGATTTCATTCGTTGCTCGACAAAAGACTCACAGAAGACAATCACAACATGTAAACAACAGTACACAGGGCACTCATCGAGTCAATTAGTAGAAAACTTGGCATTATAAAATAGTGAGATGTGAGCACTATGAACAGAATAGTCTGAACGACAAAAAAAAAATAAATGCCCAAATTTTAAAGTATGATAATGTATCCATATGAGTTATTCTCTCAAGAACATGTACACCATAGATATATATAGAAAGCAAACATCTCTCGTACGGGTAATACGGAATTCACATTATCCACATTTCATTACAAATTCTGCTGATAGTCAGTGCAAGTTGAGTTGAACTCAAAACACTTGGAAAGACCAGTACACAAAATTGCATTACTGTTGAGAGAAACCAATTATAACGTATTCTTCTCATTGTAATAAATCTAGAAGAATTGAATAAGACAAAAGAATTTTAATTTTACATCCATTTGACAAAGATTGTAAATTTTAAACTTGACCAGTTTCGTTTACAAGTCCTAACATTTAAATCTTTTTTTTTTCATAAAACTTTAATATTTTTTTCTAATGTTTCTAATAAGAAGAAACAAATGTTGTAAATTCTACCAGTGGGCCTCCAGTTCTTTTGAAATAAAACTAAAATACATATTTGATAGATTTGATATTCGCGGAATTTATATGAATATGATAATAACATTTATATTAAAGTATACTCGACACATGACAATCAAACTGGTATAATTGATAATGAAATCGACCTCAAAGTATACTAAAGGGTTCTTGATTTAACGCATTATTATTCCCACGCAGTGTCACATGTGTCAAATGCAAAAAAAATAATTTTCAAATGACAAAAAAATATCTTTTCATGTATTTACTATTAATTTCATTTTGCACAATAGTCCCTGTGTGGTTTCATCTAAAAAGTTTTTTTTTCAGTATGCACATTATCCAAGATGCCTTTATCCAAGATGATTTTATGGGAACGCACATTCACAGATATCCGCAAAAACTGCTTCGTCAATTGAAAAAAAAAACTTGCAACAATGGTCTTTAGTTAATCCCTTACGGCGTTTGTTGAACTTCATCCAACAAGACCGGTAGCGGAAAACATAGTAGGACCTTGAACACAAGTCCTTGGATTGTCTTCCTGTAAAATAATAGAAAAAGAATTAAGGGAAACGGGGTATGTGTCGAAGAGACAACGACCAAAAGGGGGGGGGGGTAATAACAACTCAAAGCCACCATAAGATCTTCAATAAACGGCGAGGAAACCCCACAAAGTTTGTTTTCCAAGTTCGCACGTTGTCCAAGATGGCCGCCACTGGACCCAAGAGAAAACGCATTTAGAGATCTACAAAACTACTTGGCCATTGGTTCCAAACTTGGCCCCAGTAGTCCTTGATTGGTCCCCCTATGGAAGAAAAGTTCTAAGAATAGTACCACAGATACTTAGATATTGGACATTATGGGAAAACATGCTTATACCTCTTTCTCTCTTGATATGATTTCTGTGGCAAGGTAATCGAATTCTTTTATACAATCTAATAAATATACGAAGATCACTGTGAAATCCAGGAATGAGTTGGATTTTAATTATTGGTGTAAAGCTCTTTAACTACTAAGCTACAAAACAAGGGCAAAAGTGCGTTTTTATGACTTGTTCTTACGTGGTGGATTAATTAGATATTTTCCTGATCTGCTTTTTATTATGCTTAGTTTAACATCAGTTAAGAGGAAGGCGGATATCTTTAAACCAGTTTAACGCTATACGTATGCGTACATTGATTAAATGGTGTACCCTAAACGTTTTCGTAGTTTTTGTTTGACAGTTTTGGAGATGCCTGTAAATGCCCCTCTCGAATATAAACTTGAAAACACCCTGCTATTTCTTAAAGGCATTAAGGTAAAAGTGTTAAAAATTTTTGAATTCAATGCAGCAGAATTTAGCACTTTAATTAAAAAAAACTGACATCTGCAACCTCAGTGTATTTGTTTATATTGCCATTAAATGCTCTGTCTATGAATAAGCATAACTAAATATATATCTCAAGCTAAAACAAAAAACTTACATATGTTTATTATATTGCATTAAAGACATCAGGTGAGCTGAAAATCCCTGAGTTGGATTTATTTGAGACACAAAAAAAGATAAAAGGCTAGTTTGACCAAAGGGTCAGTGTAAGCTATTGCCATCATTTGGCGTCCATCGTCCGTCCGTTTTCGCATTTTCATCATCTCCTCTGAAACCGCAGAAACAAATTCAACCAAACTTTACAGGAATGATGTACTAAAGGTCCTTAACAAAGATTGCTTATTTCGTTTCCATCCGATAAAGAACATGGCCATCAGCACGGAACATAGGTTAACATTGGATCCTATGGGCAAAATCACATTTTCATCTTCTCCTCTGAAATCACTGAAGCAAATTCAACCAAACTTTGCAGGAATGATGTACTAAAGGTCCTTAACAAAGATTATTCATTTCGTTTCGATCAAATAAAAGACATGGCCGCCTGGACGGATCATAGTTTTAACATTGGACCCTATGGGAAAATCACATTTTCATCTTCTCCTCTGAAAACACTGAAGCAAATTCAATCAAACAATACAATGATGTACTAAAGGTCCTTAACAAAGCTTGCTCATTTCGTTTCGATCCAAAAAAAAACATGGCCACCAGCAGGGAACAAAGTTTAACTCTGGACCCTATGGGGAAAATCACATTTTCATCTTCTCCTCTGAAATCACTGAAGAAAATTCAACCAAACTTTACAGGAATGATGTACTAAAGGTCCTTAAGAAAGATTGCTCATTTCGTTTCGATCCGAAAAAAAAAATGGCCGCCAGCACGATCATAGTTTAACATTGTACCCTACGGGAAAATAACATTTTCATCTTCTCCTCCGAAACCACTGGAGCAAATTCAACCAAACTTTACAGGAATGATGTATGGAATTTCCTTTACAAAGAATGCTCATTTCATTCCGATCCAATAAAAAACATTGCCGCCAGCACGGAACATAGTTTTACATTGGATCCTATTGGAAATTTGTTATATTTTCGGAAATTTATACAAGTACAAAAACTTTCAACGGAATTCGAATTTGAAAGAAATTTGTTTATTACAGGCATAAAGGGTGAGTGTTTTAATTTTTCTCTTCCTGAACATATTTAAAAGTTTTTGAGTACAACCTCTGACCTTTGAACAACCACTACTACATAAGAGTTTTACGTAAGTCAAAACGTATCAAAGAAACACGATTGCCGATACAGATTGCATGCCGACCAAAATGTCAGAGCTAACAAAATTAATTATACGAGGTATCTTACATAAACATGCATAGCTGTAACGTTTACATAGGGAATCGTGCTATGGCATTGTGAATTGTACCTAGATAACTTTAAATGCAATTTCTGTTTTGATAGTTAAGACGACATATGTCAAATTTCAAGATTTAAACAAATAAGGAAATATTAAAAGCTTGCGACGCTGTCAAGAAATCATCCTCATTTAGGAGTATACTTTTTTAATTCTGTTCTGTATGGTTTTTTTGATACATACACAATGTACGGCCCATGCAATGCAAAGGCACAAGATATTTATCTATGTCCTATCATACCAGAACATGTAACAAATTTTGAACGGACAAACAGAATACGCCAAACCTGATCTTTCAACACAATGTATCCAAAAAACAACTTTTTCATGAAGGGTTCATTTCAACCCTCACAAAAATAATGTCTCTTTCAATCTATGACAGAAATAACATTACTGAAATTACATGTCACAGTAAAAATGTGTAGCTAGTGATTACATGTAATTACTAAAATTTAGGAATTACATGTAAATCTTATTACACTTAGTAAATACATGTATTTCCTGAAATAACCTAGTAATTACCTGTTATTACTAATTTTTAAATTAATTTTTACGCCTATTTACTAACCTTTTTACAGTTGGACAAATGGCCAGAAGATGAAAAGAGTTAGTAGTAACATTTATTTAATGGCAGGTGATATTTGGTATAACTTTTTAAATTGTAATAAAAAAGTTGCAGGTGCAGATTAGCTTAGTGCTTATTTACATTTTTGGTTTTATTTTGCATTGTCCCTTCATCTCTTCATACTTCCAACATGGGTTATTTTTTGCATTTAGTCCTTTTTATTAACTAGACATTGTGAAACAACTTTGTATATTAAATTGATACCAATTTTAATTCTGATTGATTTATTCTCTAATTTCTAACAAATTAAAAACCTCCTGACAGATTGGTTATCGAAATAATAATCAACATGTGTGTATATTTGATATCAGTTGGCGATTGGTCAATCATGTAAATGTCTCGTGTCAGTTTCTAGAAATAGTGCAACTGGATGTTGATGAAATCAACACCTGCATCATTGTCTAGCGAAATGGTTTTTGCATTTTTATGACTAAAATAACTCAATTTATTGATAATATTTTCAAAAAACAAATATTTATTTAACCTGAAGATGGGACATTTTCTCCTTGATATTTACCCCATTTCCTATCTTCTTCATATACTTGTTGCAGGACTTTAAAGTTCTTTAATCCTAAAATTATCTTTGAATGTGTTTTTCAAGTTAGTAATTAGCTGTAAAAATAACAGGAAAATTCAGTGATTACATGCAATTACTGAAACAATCAGTAAAGACGTGTAATTCCTAATTTGGCTAGTAATTACAGGTATTTACTGACATGTTTAATTTACTGTAACATATAAGTCGCAAAATATGTGAACAATTCTAATGAAGTTCTTAAGGTAGATCGACACTAATACACGGCGCATTTTAGAAACACAAGTCGGATGCGGAATCGACTTTATTTTCAAGCCGGAATTTTCCTTATTTGGCCTTTTCATTGTGACGTCAAAATAAATTGACATACCCTTTCCCACGAATTAGCTCCCTTTTCCAGTAAATATTGTCTATTTCGTAAATTATATAAAATATCTCTCTTAATCAAACGGTGACATATAGATTTTTTAAGCTCAACATACAGCTGAAGTGTATTCCTCTGAAATATAAAAAAAAATAAAAATCTATCTGATATCTATTTCATACATATGAAAGCTAAACAATAAACATGTTCTCACAGTTCCCTATATATACTTTGTAACTATCGCTGAAAAATACTGAAATGGCCTGATTTTCAAAGCGTGATAACAGGAAAAAGATGATCTGTGATATATCATTTT
>MJUU01000738.1:16977-32434 GCA_002080025.1 Modiolus philippinarum
ATCTAAGGACCATTGTGACTAAGTTTGGTTATAACTGGACTGGTAGTTTCTGAGAAGATCTTTGAATGTCTTTCCTATAGGGTCCAATGTTTAACAATGTTCCCGGCTGGCAGCCATCTTGGATTAGTTACTGACCTACGGGATACCTTTTTTGGACAGGAGCATCTAAGGACCATTGTCACTAAGTTATAATTGGACTAGTAGTTTCTGAGAAGATCTTTGAATGTCTTTCCCATAGGGTTCAATGTTAAAACTATGTTCCCCGCTGGCGGCCATCTTGGATTAGGTACGGACCTGCCGGATACAATTCTTAAAAGGAACCACCCAAGGTCTATTGTGACCAAGTTTGGTCCAATTGGCCCAATGGTTTCAGAGGAGAAGATCTTTAAATGAAAAGTTCACAACGGACGACGGACGCCGGACGCCAAGTGATGGCAAAATCTCACCCTGGCATAGCCAGGTGTGCTAAAAAAAATTCCTAGGAATTTTAAATATTTTCCAACCTAAGAGGGGGCCGGGCCACCCCGGGCCTCCTAAATCCGCCACTCTACAAGTCATATACTTTTAAAAAGAGAGCACAAGATAAATTGTCTTCCAATAATATCATACTTTACTGATCTTTTAGCTGACCGACCCTTGTAGCTTGTATGTATTAATTATTTCAAAGATGACACCAGAAAGAAATACAACAAGATTCCGTAACAAGCAGTCTGGGCTATTGCAATCAACAATTTTTCTGTTTTCCACGTGCTTTGTCTTTTAACCTTTTGGATTTTGTCTCTTGACAATTCTGTATCAATCCTATTTAAAACATGTAGTGTTTAAAAGAAAACAAAGAAGTGGAAAAACGATTTATCAATATTTTTTTTCTCAAATTGACACTTAATTTAATATAAATTGAACATGCAACAAGAAACAGATAGTGTAAATGGGCTTTTCAGAAACACAAGTTCATGGAGTACCACCATGCATGCATACATTTTGTTACATATTAAATTTTGTACACGCAACAATGTCTCACTCAAGTTTCCATGCAATGAGGAAAGTGTCTGTTATACATTTTGAATTTTGAATGTATTTTAAATAGATGGAGACATGACTATACCATACTGACACTGTGCCTTTGAAATTGATATCATATATGAAATTGGTACTCGAGATTGAAGGAGTCGTATAGTATATGTTTGAAATAATGATACCTCCATTTTAAAATTTAATGTAAAAATACTGTATCATATTTTTGCACTTAGAAGCCACAGGGTAAAAGACACATTATTAAAAGAATAATAAGAATGTACAATACATCGGCAAACGAATACCGAAGCAAAAATGATGAAAGAGGGAATTATAAAATCGTTTATTGTAGTATCTATTATTTGATATTAAAGTAAACAGCTTTTTTTCAAAGTCCCAAACGTAATTCAAAATTACAAGACAAGATTAAACAAATGGATCAACGTTTTTATTGTTGGTCTTCATCTTCAAACAGTCACACCTCGTAGTACGTTCAAGACAGACCCTAGCTACGGATTGAGAGGAATTCGTCTGCTACATTCACGTTTCTTATGCAGGGTCGTCAACAAACATAAAAATGTCCGAAATACTTTTACAGACATGAAACATATTTTATCATAATTCATGAGGCCAATGACAAATTACCGAACAGAGTTGTCAGGAGCTGAAATCCAACAGGCAAAATAACAATATAGGTGCAAAACTAACATAGAATTGACAACCGTAATGGTCTTCACTTGAGACATGCATTTAAAAAAATGGTGGGTGAATAAAACGGTTTTATGGTGCGCAAAACTTCCTCTACCGATTGCGGAAGTGTCCATTAGTAACTCAACAACAATTGCTATTGAAAGCTCATTTTGATTTTTGTAGCAATATGAAATGGGCAAGTTTGATCATCATACTTTCGACGTAGATGATTGTATTTTGTTTGTTAAATATTAGAATCTGTCTCTAAAATTCAGATGCTGATATATATATGAACGTCCTGTTTGAGATTAATTGGCAGTTTTTACTCCATATCCTTTCATTGTTTATCTAAGACTGGAATATGTCTTTTCCTGTAGTGTGAAGTCCTTAAAAGTATTCCCCGTGTGAGAAAAGTATGTATTTTTTCTTTTATGGTGTTCTTGTTCTTAGAGAATTTCTCATATGGCTGTACTATCAAATTTAGGCATTTTATTAATCTTTGTAATTTTTAAATATTATTTTAACCACTTCTTTATAGTGCCCACATCTCACTATTTTATAATGTCAATTTTTCTTACAGACGGGCAACGGATGACAGTGATTACAAGAGCACTTTTGGCAGTTAATTTTATGTTTGTTGACGATCCCGCATCCATTGGCTAAATAAAACATGGGTTTGGCGTTGTTCTACAATTAGCAATGAATTCCGCTAAAATCGGTGCTAGGGACCGTCTTGAACTTACTATGAGGTATGAGCAAAGCACAATCTTGAAGGCCTCATGGTGACTTCAAGATTGTTCCATTGTCTGGTTCTAACATGTATTTGTAGAGACTTTGTCACATGTACATTTATTCCATATACTTGCATTATTTATTGTGTACATGGAAAAGTCAGTTTTGTTATCTTATGCGTAAAGTTTTAGTATGATTGTTCATTTGAACAATGAGGTACAGTCGTAAAACTTCAAAGAGTGATTCTGCGTATCTCAAGGAACAGAGACTGAAAAATGTTCAACCAAAATGAACAACCAAATTAAATTTGAAACTGAATGAAAAAAAAATCGTCATTAGTTACAAATTCGGAGATTACAATGATTTTAAATGTTTCTTTTAAAGATTATTTTGCATCGACTTGTGATCGCGGACTCAAGGCTGCAATTATGTTGAGACATTTTTGGCATGGACTTTTTGTAGTTTACGATGCAAATTAAAAGCCATTAAAACAATAACCAAATGGGGGTAATAACAAAATTACCGAACAGAGTGGTTAAGAGCTGAAATCCATTAGACAAAAAAGACAAATCAGATGGAAACCACCGGGAAAATAGTCGACTGCAATGATCCTGACTTGGTACAGGAATTTCAAAAGAAATGGTGGGTTGAAGAGACATAATTTGTCGAAATGGGCATATGCAGAAACTAAATGCACAGTAAAGTTCGGTATATAGTTATTTATTTAACCGGTTTTATGGCTAGCCAAACCTCCTCTTTCATTGAGGTAGTGTCCGGTAGCAACTCAACAGCAATTGCCATTGAAAGGTCGTAGAGAGTAAAAACAGTATTAAGTAAAGAGAGAATCTTGAATCAGAGTTAGGACCGAATTTCGATTATGAATAAAAAGTGAAAATTACGAAAAGAGCCAAATAACCCTGCAAAAATGTACATGACGTGAAACACCTTTATAATATGGAAACGTATAGTACTTCACTTTTGTGCACCTCGCAGTTTAAAGATTAATACATATCGATCAACATCATGCTTATCCTCCTGAACCGTCAGCAGGCATAAATCTATGGGAAATAGATGCCATTTTCTGATAGACAACCACAAGATATCCATGAGATGCATGGTAAGAAAGGGAAAGGTTTGTTTTTCACATTTTCCTGAAAAATGTCACTGCAAATAGCGACTTACAGAATGACCTTTTTTCTTTGCTGTCGGACTCTTGAGTTACTTCCGAATTTTGTTATTTGTACCATAGTGTCATGTATCCTGCATTATTTCTGCTTTTTCATAATCTACGGTAAAATTCCTGAAAAACCGCCCATCTGTTTTATTACAAACCTCAATTTTACATTGACCATAGGGTCATGGTACAAATAAGTTATAACCCATCGGGCATACGCCTTCAGGGTTATAACTACTACGTATAAATTAACATGTCGTAGTATATGCTTCTGGTGTATTTCAAAAAGCATACAAAAAACATCCTACAATGACAAAAAAGTATTTATTATTTAGAGAATTACAAAACATTTATTTACTGATTACACTTTACAGTTGTCATTTGGAAAGTATTTATGATGTTATTGAGAAAAAATGCTCCTTACAGGGAAATAAAATCGATAGGATTGCAAGGCACCAAGACATCAAAATGCCATATTCACTGGTATATATATTTTTAATCAATTGCATTTTTCGCCACGGTGTCACCGTATTGTCTCTACCCAAACTCATATATCAGTTATTCTTTCACTAGTAAAACAACATCTTTGACAACACAATTCGTACATCTCTTTATAAAAGGTAAATGTATTAAAATTTGACAGCGAGTCGGTTGACCATTATATTGTATTATCCTCAAAACTTGCGACTGCGTGTTAACTTATTAATTTATAAGTTAAGCATTAAGTCCATTCTTCATTTATATCGGATTTGCAATTATTCTTGGAACAGAATTTGCTTTAACCACCTCTTTAGGCTAATGACGGGTAATACACGCATAACATTTTCCAATCAGCAGGGCTAATCTCTTGACAAGTAATGCGCGCGTAACACTAGACGTAACTAAGCGTAACACTAGACGTAACTAAGCGTAGACGCTTACATTTGTCAATCACCTGGTCTTATCTAAGGACAATTAATGTACGCAGAACATTAGACGCTTATATTTACCAATCACCTGGTCTTATCACATGACAAATAATGCACGCATAACATTAGATGCTTACATTTTTCAATCACCTGGTCTTATCTCATGACAAGTAATGCACGAATAACATTAGACGCTTATTTTTTTCTAATCATCTGGTCTTATCTCATGACAAGTAATGTACGCATAACATTAGATGCTTCCATCCAATCACCTGGTCTTAGCTAATGTTAATAATTGCACGCATATAATTAGACGCTTACATTTACCAATCACCCGCTCTTATCTCATGACAAGTAATGCAGGCATAACTTTTGACGAATAAATTTTCCAATCACCTGCTCTTATCTCATGACAAGTAATGCACGAATAACATTAGGCGCTTATTTTTTCTAATCTTATCTAATGCTAAGTAAGTAATGTACGCATAACATTTGACGCTTACATTTTCCAATCACCCGGTCTTATCACATGACAAATAATGCACGCATAACATTAGATGCTTACATTTTCCAATCACCTGGTCTTATCTCATGACAATTAATGCACGTATGAAATTAGACGCTTAAATTTCCCAATAACCTGGTCTTATCTCATGACTAGTAACGCACGCTTAACATTAGACGCTTACATTTTACAATCATATGTAGCGTTGTTCAACATTTTACAAGTGAATTCCGCTCTGACCCGGAGCTAAGGGCCGTCTTGAACTTACTATGAGGTAGGAGTGTTTGCTCTTTGTTGGAGAGCCTCATGGTCACTTCAAGATGAAGAACAACAATGAAGGCGTTGTTCCATTTGCTTAATCTTACCATTGATTTATAAAAAGTTTTGTCCCATGTACATTGAATACATATCCCTTTATTTGTTGATGCATTTCATTTGACGCTTACACTCGGGAAGCACCTTGTCTTGAATATCACCTGTTACTAAGGACGATAATGCAAGTGTTACACTAGCGAAGCATCTGGTTTCACTCCAAATAGAGTTGAATGATAACGTTTAGGCTATTTCACGGAATCATATGTTTCTATAACCAAACGAGTAAAAAATCTGCTATACGTCTTTCTACTCCTGAGAGTAATGAACAAAATGTAAATTATTTAACACTGTAATCAGGGAAGACCTCTGAAGACTTATACTGACAAAACAAATAGATTCGACTACAATGACTATGCATATTCTTTACATCTTGTCGGCTTGTGTAATATTCAAATAAAACATATTATTGAAGAAACCACATTTATTTTCTATAAAGCTAACCTTTTCTTTAATTTGTTCATTTATCATTTCATCAAATTTTCCACAAATCTTCAGATCTATGTTAATTCTTTTTAATAATTTTGTTGTCTAAGCTAAGATGTACAATAACATGGTGACATTGCAAATTTTATACTTATCAAAAGGACTGGAGGGTTCAATGTGTATACTTCAAATCAATATGCATATCAAGGAATCAATATTGCTATCTTCAAACAATCTGTAAATTTTAATTGCCCAGTACTAATTTACTTAACAGAAGAAAAGGATTAACAATGGAGAGGACTTTTAAACATTATCTAAATGCATTTGGACTTCATCAAGTACAGCGATGACTTTGCAAACCAATATCATATTGTTACTAGCTTATTAGCTCTTCATGCTGCATTTTTTTTAAATTTCTTTCAATGGACTTTCAAAACTTTTTGACGAAAATTTGACAAGTAAATCATCCGAAACAAAACCTTCATTTTTACGATCGAACTTGTCAGTAACATAATAAAGACTGTACCAATATTTACCAACAAGTTCATCTTGGAGTCATCATGAGGCTTTCAAAAATGAGCTTTACTCATACCTCATAGTTAAAAGACGACCCCTATCACCGGTTTGAGCGCAATTCACTGCTTAGTGTCGAACAACGCCAAACCCATGCTCTTCATTATGAATTAATTGGAAAAGTGTTCTTACAACCGCTGTCATCGTTGCCCGACAAAAGCCTCGTGAAAGTTAAAACATTGTTGTGACGTCATTCTATTGTATTAACTTTAGATTCTTTTTAAAGAATCCAAGGCATCTCCTCTATTGTTCTCTCCAATTTAAAGATTATAAACATCCCGAGGGAAATGTATGTTTACTACAGTTCACAGAGACACTTTGTCCGATTAAGCGAAATATTTTTGTTCAAATCGAGTGTTGTGATACCTTTGTTAGGCATGGACCTGTTGATTTTCGGGGTGGGGTGGGAATTTGGGGTGGGGCTAGAAACGTTATTGCCTCAAGGTGCTGGTATCGGAGAATTTTTAAAGCATAGATCGGACCCAGATTTTTCTTCTAAAATTTCAGCATCACCCCTGAAAACCAAATGGTCCATGCCTTAGTGGGTAGGTTATACGGACTACATTAATTATATAATGTATACTCTGACAATATCGTAATTTCTATTTCTTTCAAGTACAACTATATTCAAAATATATATCTGATAAATACGCGGAAATGTTCTACTTGATTTCGATATTTTCTTTAAAAAACACTTAAATTACATTAAAAACTACGAAAAAAATGTCTTGTTGGAGTAATTGAGAAAAAAACGTATTCTGTGTCTACTTACACTATCTTCCGACTTTGATGGATTAAGTTCCATGTTAAGCGAATAACAAACCAGCTTTAAAAGATTTTTATGAAGTCTTTTCATCAAATTCCAATGAAAAAGTTGTTGTATGATGGAACTTTAGCAATAAGTAATATAAAAAACGTGTCAAATACCTACAGCTCAGTGAATACTAGTAGTTATTTTTGGGGACGCGGAAAAAAAGATTCGAAAGTATTTACAATTAAACATTATACATGTATTCTTTCCCTTTTGCATTTTTTATTCATTTCCAATCGAAAACATGGCTGGATTTACAAATATATCTAACAAGTGTGGACCCAAATTGATATCTCGCCCGTCCCTGCTTGGTCGCTAATTTGATAAAACTCAAAATTACTTGAATAAAAAAAACTTAACATGTTGACTAGACTATGAAATTAGGATAACTGACAAGACTGTTATGTACTACCCAAAACCAACTTGAATGCCCAGTATTATTGACCTACCGCTAATTGAAACTGAAAAGCCAAACATATTCACTAGTCTGTGAAAATGAGGTCAGGGGCAAAAGCCAAATAGCAGGCTGTCAAATTCCATCTTAGACCAACCCACATACCAAATACCATATTGACCTACCATCAATAGATACTTGGAAATATTCAATGATCACTGGACCATGAAATTGAGGCCACAGACATACGTCATACCCAAGACCAACCAACATACCAAAATATATTGACCTACCATTACTAGATGCTCGGGAAACTTTACATGCTTACTGGATAGTGAAATTGATGTCACACACAAAAACATATAACCGAACGTCATGTTCTTCTTCACACCAACCACAATTCCAAATATCATTGACGTACATAAATATTTACTGAGAATCTGATCTAATCAGAAAAAAACTTTTCATGATCACTAGACCATGAGATTTAGGCCATGGACAAAAATCATATGACAGACCACCATGTACTACCCAAGACCAACCTATATACAATATACCATTAACCTACCACTAATAGTTACCGAGAAACTCAACTAATTTGCATAAACTCAACGTTGGATCGTGAAATTAAGGTCACAGACAAAAACCATATAGCAGACTGTCATGTTCTACATAAGACCAACGTATATAACAAATATCATTGACTTACCACTTACAGTTACTGAGAAAATGACCTAATAACAAAAACATAACATGCTCACTAGACCGTGAAATTGAGGTCAAGGACAAAAGTCATATGACAGACTGTCATGTACTACCTAAGACCAACCTACATACCATATATCATTGTGAAACTAATCACAAAAACTTAGCATGTTCACTGGACCGTGAAATTGAGGTCAAAGACAAAAGCCATAAAGCAGACTCATATTCTACTCAAGACCAACTTATATACCAAATATCATTGACCTACCACTTATATTTACTGAGAAAATGACCTAATCATAAAAACTTAACATAAAAGTCGCCGCCATACTTTATACGCATATGTCTCGCTTCCCGTGCCTTTAGTCGCGTGCGAGACAAAAAATACAGTCTTTCCTTCCCTGTTCTTTCCTCGTGCATGTATTACCCTGAGTTTAAAAAAATATTAAAATACATTTTGGTAGAAAATATTTCATTATACAGACTTCTCCATTCGCGGTCTTCTTTGATAAGGTTTAGAGGTTCAACACTATTCATTTTTTCACTGAATTTTATGCCCTTTCGCATCACTTTGAAATATACATGAACCACAATCCAAATTTGTCTGAATATTAAATATCGTTTAAAAATGAAACTTAAAGGACAACTTCATACAAGACATCTATATTACGAACATAACAATGCAGTAATTTGATAGGCGATAATCCTTTTGATCTCTTAAATGTCTCAACAATGGTTTTAAGTAAGAGAAACAATGGCCAAGTGTGAATTCATGATTAACAATCCACTCGCCCCCGGCTCGTGGATTCTTTTTCATGAATTCACACTTGGCCATTGTACATTTGTATCTCCTTTACATAATCAGAACATATAAAAAATCACAACAACAATGCACTCGTACAAATGTAGAGTCAATTGCATGAGAACTTGGCATGATAAAATAGTGAGATGTGGGAACCATAAGTCATATGAGATACTCTCTCAAGAACATTTACACCACAATTGAAATACATGGAAAGCATACATCTCTCGCACTTATTCCATTGTAATGTTGTTATCTCTGAGTCTATTTAAAACGCATTTGAATGATTCGTAAAATAAATTGAAATATAATTCCACATTCTAATATTTTCACAAAAATGAGTACTCACAAACAAACAAGGCATAATAATAAAATGACCATCACATCAAACATTTTGAAAAGCGTTTACCGAATTATGTATGAGAGGTGAAAGAGAACAAATTACTAATAGCTTCTACATATCAGATAAGGACAAAGGAGATGTTCATTACTTTTGAAGAAAGTCTCAGAAGGAGTCAAATATTAGTTCAGGACAAATATTTCTTAATTCTAAATAAAATTCAAATTCAAACAAAAAATCTTGATATTAATATAATGCAAGTTTCTCAAGGCAATCCACTTTGGGGCCGTTTAAGCACCGAAATACTGAATTAGTAAGATGGTATAAAGGAATTTAACAACTTATGGTGCAATATACACACCTTTAAGCATCAATACTTAAGTTCCCTATTTCTTTATAGTTTCCTTTACTCAGGAGAAATGTGCTATAGTTAAAGTATGTTTCAGAGTAATTAATTCAATTAAAGGGCTTCGTAAGAAAATGGGTAGTCAAAATGCAGAGCGAAGGCATTTTAACCAACCCTTTTTTACGAAGCAGTTTAATTCAATTAATTACTCTGGCTCAAAGACCGTTCAAATGCGAAAAATTCATTAATGTTTATGTTTAGCACGAGGGAGATACTCCTAAATTTAAACAAAGTTTCATTTAAACATAAAATTTAAAATTTAAACAGAATTTCTAAAATTTAGATATTGCAAGTTTTAATAATGTGGGTATTCTTTTCCAGAAAAGCAGAGCATATCAGCTATATGGTAGTATAGAATAGAATATTTACAACAGATATCAAAATTATAGTTCATTATTGAGGCAGTATACGTGAAAAAAAAACACTGACCAAAAATACCATCGCCTATACACTTACATTGATGTCATCCTGATCTAAATTTATTTCTTTTGTATTTATAAACATTTCGATTACTTACTACAACCCAAAATATTTTAATTGGTGTGGATATCATCTTCAACTACGTCACCACTTTGTAAGTATTCGTATTAATCATGTCCTTTGCATAGGTACTAATGCTAAATTTAAGACGATTAGTATGTATCAATTGTTTCAATAGTCAGATTTTTTTTCTATTTTTATCCAATAAATGGTGAATGGAAGGTTAGGGAGTAAATGCATATGAGACAAAGTCTCTACAAATACATGATAAAAGCAAGCAAAATACCACACTTTAACAGCAATATAAACGATACTTAAAGCTGAAAAACAAACAAATAGACTGATTGTTTCATCAGCCAAATATGGTTGTGTACATTTTCATTTTTTTAATTCATAGTTGATTTGGATATATGATACAGTCATTATCTATACCCCTACCATTTATGAGACAAACTTTAAGTTTACCAGACATCTAGAACAATGATTACACCTTTCTTATACCCTTTTTCGGAACGTCATCGTATATGTATATACAGCCGATAGAATGAGAAAAATACTTACCTAAATCTTTGTCTGAAGATATTTCAACAACTTATGTCTCCAAAAACCAAAATATGTATGAAGGCTGATAGAGAACAAATTTTGCGAGAAGAAGATACGCCTAGGTGGTAAAAAATTTCAAAACTTTAGATAAATAAAATCGGTTTTCGGGCAAACACCAAAGTACTGGCTACAGGGTTTGTGCATACCCATGGGGACTAACAGTCAACCAGCAGAGAAAAAGACCCAGTGTAAAAAATAACTAAATACCGAAGTTACTATAAATTCAGTTTAATTGCAACCGTAGGTATTGAAATAAAATTAAATTAAGCTCATAATAAAAGTATAAAAGAACCTTTTTCTATTAACTTTGCCCTTCGGGACTGGATGGATGTATATGATAGAAAACAAAATTAAAAGCCTTTTCCAATTGCAAGGAAAAGAATTATTCACCATATATTTAGTTATTTCTTTAATATCCTCTGTAATATTAATGTATCAATCAATTAACCAGTTTAAAAACTTACAGCTAACCAGATTATTACCTTACAGTTTACCAGTTTATAATCTTTCTTATTAACATTTCTGTATGTCTTTCTATTAATATTTCATCCTTTTCCTCCCTTTCATTTTCATTATTATTCATCAGGTGTATATTTAGCATACTACTTAGTGTTTCCACAATAACCGAGAGCTCATTTTAACCTCAAATATTTTTATTTTAGTCAGTTACTATATATGCTTAATGCAGTCATTTTTTCTGTTATTTACACATCTTTATTATGAATCAGGGTCTTCTTATAAAAATCACTATGACTATATTTAGTCATCAGAAATATCAATAACAATGCAATGTTGTTCTTTATTTGTGTATTAAAATGGATCTTTACACAAAAAGAATTCCAAACGAAGGAGAAGAAAATTTTGTTTGAACGAGGCTTACCCTTCAATTTTTGTTACTCATGAATATATTTATTTTTTATTTTATCGAATTTTACTACTTGCATTGTTTTTGGTTATAAATATTTTTTCGATTAACTACTTGAATTTTTATGCAAGTATTGCTACATCTTTTGTTAAAATGGGTAAAACTTCTGCATACAAGCTAATCTCAACTTTCTGCAAAAAAGCTAATCTCATCTCAAGTTGAACTGCAAAAAAGTAAAATTGATGCTAAATTATCTCCTATTGAAAGCATCTATAAGATTTTGATGATAATGTCAAAATGGACAAAGAAAGTCCATGTTTCAGATAATGTTCTTCTAAATTCGATTAAAAACAACAAAATACCGAAGTTACTGTAAATTTAGTTTCTGCATACGGCCATTTCGACAACGTCTCTTCAGTGCAGATCACATTAAACGTTTGGAATGCCATAAACTCAAAGATATTTACATACTGATAGAGAACAAATAACCAGATATGAACTTAATGGAAAGCCAAACTCAGCAAAGGACACAGCTTTGCATGAGGGAGATACTCCTTAGTTTTAAAAGTGCTATTTACTGTCTCAATCAGCTGTTGCAATGACGTATCCGTATTTCAGATAGCGTTTCTTCAACTGGTAAGTTAACAATCAATGAACTACTGGTTCTTTGATAAAAATAGTTAATTCTGAATTATTCCTGATTTCTACTTCGAGGATTGTAGATTCTGCATATGGCAATTTCGATATGACCATTTCGACAACTTATTCTTTTCAGTACAGATCAATGAAAACATTTGGAAATTCATAAACCGAATATGTGTAAAACCTGATAGAGAACAAATAGCCAATAGGATCTAAATAGAAAAGCCAAAATTAGCCAAGGACAGAGCTCTGCAAGAGGGAGATACTCCATAATTTAAAACAATTTCTCAGTCAAAAACTATATACCCTTCGCAACGTCTTTGCGCCGGGTATAATTAAGATATTGCAAGAAGTGTTTATCTGTATTAGAAGACCAAATTGCAAAGGTGTCGTTTCCAAAAAGAGTATACGACGTTTTTAAAAAGTACCCCGGCTCACATTCTTATCAGAGCATAGTGAGAACTTACAATATTTGATTTATCAATAACACCAAAGTAATTACTCTTAATATATCATCAAAAACGTCGCTTTAGATATTAACTGGTATAATTATCAATAGGGGTTCTACTTATATTAATATTTGTAATGAAAATTTAGTCCTTTATAATCATGCAAACTATATACGTATCACATTCCCTATACTTTCAATACAAAGCAAGAATGACAAGCAGATCATGACAATGACATGCAGAAATATGCAGAGAATTTAAAAATAATTTGATCAATTGAAGGTTTCAATACATGCAATATCTATGTATCAGATTATTATCAAGTGAATGGAAAAAAGTACGTCAAGGAGATATGCTCGATGTATAACAAGAGATCAATTTGATTTTTTAACATATTTTAATCATCTTCTAGACAAAAACCTAGAATTTAAGAGAAAAAAATATTATAATAGCATTCAAACACAATTTAACCAATATATCAAAATCTTTTGATCTGATCTGCACTGAAGAGACACAGCCATAAAAATAAATTAAATTTACAGTGACTTCGAAATTGCGCTTTTTATTACCACATGGTCGATGCAACCTAGTCTATTAGTTCCCAAGTGTATTCACCTACCCTGTAATCGGTACATCAGTGCCGAGACCCGATATTTTACTCAAAAACTTGTCGTATCTTGTGCAAAGCTCTATGGCTTCAGTTCCAATTAGATTCTAATGATATTTTATCCTCTATCTGCTTGGTTGGTTTATAGTTAACCGACTGTTTTGATTTGATCTGCACTAAAAAGACTTCTCGAATTGGGACTTCTCGAATTGGTCATATGCAGAAATATACAGTCACTTAGGTATTATTTTTTATGACATTGAATCAAGATGACAATTTTACCAAATCATTTCGAATATTGTGTTCCGTTTTAAATCAAATGACGGGTTTTTATTTGCTAGTTACATTTTACATAGTATTTTTAATTGAAGTCAAAAACAACCAATTTGAAAGAACATATTCTGTATTTTACAATTGCGGGTCCAGACTTTCTGCTAAGGGGATCGACCCATAATTTTTCAAAAGGGGAGCCCGGAACCCATTTTTCCGAAAAACTCCTAGGAATTTTTTAATGTTTTCCAACCTAAGGGGGCCCTGTTGAGCCCTTAAGTGTAATCCTTACCTTAAATGTAATCCGATTACACTTAAGGTTAAGGACCACCCTTAAATGTAATCCCGGTTACATTTACGGTTGCAGGACCTCCCTAAATTGTAACCGATTACAATTAAGGGAGATAGTGTACATATGCCTGCAGTACCTACCGTAATTGTAATCCCTCGGAATTAGTTTACCATTTGCAACGCATATAAGATAAGAAAACGTGTTCCTGAGTCATATTCGTTTTAAATAGCCATCGTTACCATGGAAACAAAAAAGGGCGGAGAAAAAGTGCTCAGAACTGTTTCAAAATATTATATAAAAGAAATGTAACAACGGCAGTAGAATACCGAAGGAACAAGGGAAGCGATGACTACAAAAATCGAAGTCCAAAGACATGGCAAAAACGGAAACAGATAAAACAAAATAGACAAAACAAGGACGTGAGACAGCTACAATTCACGGAAATAAAAAGGTAACATTAAGAACTAAGGCACTCATAGTGTGAACTCCTATGAAAATTGTTTAAATTAAAGCATTCAATTCCCTTAAACGGAAAAGTAGACGGAATGGTATGAAAAGAATAGAAATTCTGTCTTTTAAACAATATTTTTAACCAGAGTCAAGCTAGTGACCAATTTGCTAGCGACAAATTTTTGTTTTCTGTTTTTATTCTAGAAATAAGATAATTGCTAGCGTTTTCATGGGGATAAATCAAGTAGCTTAGAATCGTTTGAAAATGTACAAACATGAGGTTAAAGATTTGTAGACACTATTCTGAGGGCTGAAAATTTTCTAATGACAACCGTTGTAATGGAATCGAAAATGAGTTGTTTTATTCAACGGGCTGATTCTGGATTAACCCGTAACAATACCCATGATAAACGGAATACAAAATGTAGGAATCTTCATTTTTCGGGATCAGGATTAAGTCATTTATTTACTGGGAAAATCGGGATTTTGTCATTATTTTCGCGTGGATCCGAGATCAGACCCCCTCTTTCTCCCTCTAAAAGAACGGGAAGATAAAAAAAAACAGTCAGGATAAACATTTACAGGAGAGGTGACCAGGATGGGTTGTCTTATGTTAGCTCGAATCGCAAAATCCTTCATTCTAAGAACAATCAGACAGCAACAAAATAAATACTTTAATTTATCGGGTCAGACTGTTTCTCACAGATACTGGGATTTGTACGGAAATACCTGCTGCTTCCTTGCGAAATCCTGCAGAGAGTTTCTAGTTAATGCTACTGTTGTTCAATATTGAGGACGATGCAAAATCTTCACAAATCTGTTTACATGCAGTTTTGTCAGAGACATAAATCCCAGAGATTCGAAACTACGAGAAGTATCGTGATATATCGCGCCTACCCCGACACTATCAATATTGGCGCTAATAATGACGCATTGATACGCCCCCC
>MJUU01000738.1:42525-59490 GCA_002080025.1 Modiolus philippinarum
AATGTACTAAAGGTCCTTTACAATGATTGCTCATTTCGTTCCGATCTGACAAAAACATGGCCCCCAGTGCGGAACTTATGTTAAACATTGGACCAGATGGGAAAAATCACATTTTCAACCTCTGCTCTGAAACCACTGAAGCAAATTCAACCAAACTTTACAGGAATGATGTACTATAGGTCCTTAACAATGATTGCTCATTTCGTTCTGATCCGACAAAAAACATGACCGCCAGCGCGGATCTTAGGTTTATCATTGGACCCTATAGAAAAAATTACATTTTCATCTTCTGCTCTGAAACCACTGATGCAAATTCAACCAAACTTTACAGGAATGATGTACTAAAGGTCCTTAACAATGATTGAACATTTCGATTTGATCAAATAAAAAACATGGCCACCAGCACGGAACATAGTTTAACATTGGACCCTATGGGAAAATCACATTTTCATCTTCTCCTCTGAAACCACTGAAGCAAATTCAACCAAACTTTTCAGGAATGATGTATGGAAGGTCCATTACAAAGATTGCTCATTTCATTCCGATCCGATAAAAAAAATGGACGCCAGTGCTGAACTTAGTTTTAACATTGGCCCTATGGGAAAAATCACAAATTCATCTTCTACTCTGAAACCGCAGAAACAAATTCAAACAAACTTTACAGGAATGATATATGGAAGGTCCTTTACAAAGATTGCTCATTTCGTTCCGATCCGATAAAAAAACATGGCCGCCATCGCAGAACTTACGTTTAACATTGGACCCTATGGGAAAAACTACATTTTCATCTTCTCCTCTGAAACCACTGAAGCAAATTCAACCAAACTTTACAGGAATGATGTTCTGAAGGTCCTCAACAAAGATTGCTCATTTTGTTTGGATCCGATAAAAAAACATGGCTGCCAGCAAGGAACATAGTTTAACATTGGACCCTATGGGAAAATCACCTTTTCATCTTCTCCTCTGAAACAAATGAAGCAAATTCAACCAAACTTTACAGGAATGATGTATGGAAGATCCATAACTAAGATTGCTCATTTTGTTTTGATCCAATAAAAAAACATGATGGCCAGCGCAGAACATAGTTTAACATAGGATCCTATTGGAAATCTTCATTTTCATCATCTACTCTGAAACCATTAAAGCAAATTTAACTTAACTACATTGGAGTAATATATGGAAATATATTAACAAAGAATACTTATTTCAATTGAATCTGACAAAAACATGGATGTCAGTAGAGAACATAGCTTAACACAATTCAATATAGGAAAAACATATTTGGTCATCAGCATAGGCATGGTTTAAAAGCATCTTTGTCAGGTGAGCAATTCAGGCTCAGTATCTGAGCCTCTAGTTTAGAGTTTCCCATGCTGTTTCAAATTATATAGTCTCTCTTAGTACAAATTGGCATGCCTTTTACTATTCTGGCTACCTGTCATTGATTTTGTTTTAAAGTTTTTCAGCTTCTTTTCAAAATAGATATCTCAAGCCTCACAAGGGTAAACCAAAAGTGGTCTTAAAAAGGTAGGTTATATATTTGATTAAGTCTTTTTTAATCACGTATGTTTCTATTTTCGTAGTAGATGGGGGCAATAACAAAATTACCGAAGAGAAGTGTCAGAGCCGAAATCCAAAGGGCAAAAAGGTGCAAAATCAGATGAAAATTGTCAACTGCAATGGTAATGATTTTCTACAGGCATTTCAAATGAAATGGTAGGTTAAGTCGGTTTTATAGTGCGCCGAGCCTCGACTTTCATTGTGTTAATGTCCGGGAGCAACTCAACAAACAAGATAAAAGGTTTGAGAGCTGATTTTGTTTTGATAAAAATACGTTTTGGCCAATTTCCATTTGATGAGAATGCTATTGTCTATAGCTTAATGCTTTTCAACAAGTTCTACAGCCTCGATGTTAAATTTGATATCCAAATTATGCACATTTTTATGAAAAATTATTTAGAGAGTCTTTGTTTTATTTAGATTGAAATTCGTCTATACATTCAACCGACTGAGAAAATCCGAATAAACATACGACATATGTCTCTCCATTGCGTTAAACCAAAGCATTAGGAAGACCACTTAATCAACTGAGAACTGCTATGAGACATAATGGTTACAATGAAAGCAATATTCCTTGTTTTTATCATCTATTTTTACATTAATCCTTTATCAGTGCCATGCATATGTTCAGCCTACTCATTAAAAGGGGAAATGTACAATATCCACTACTTGCATCAAATGAAAAGTCATAAATTGGATAAGAAAAATGTAAAATATTTTAGGGAGACTTTTTCTTATTGTTCCTGTTTTTCAGTGCCCGATGAATACAGACGTCTTGTAAAGCTTCAATATCTACTGCAATGTAACATGTACTGCAATTCTGTTATGTGTTTGTAATTTTGTGTTTCCAATGTTATCATTGTCTTCCGGTTGTTCTTTTTCAGACTGACGGCTAACTTTAGAAATTAAAAAAAAAACAAGGGTGGATAATCTCTTCTACGGAAACATGGGAAAGTTGTATGCAAATGCTGTTTTGGCTTCACTGTAAACCTTTTTTCTGTCAGCCTTCGTTGTTCAATTCCAAGTCTTCGAATTCTTTTGACTTGTACATGCAATGAAAGTGCATCATGTGCAATATAAACAATCTAAAAGAATTAAAATTTTCTGATAATTCTTGATTATACTATGCAGGGAACTATATAGTTGTTACTTGATCATACATTTTATTCTGATAAATTTTCTATTGACAATAAAACTGTTTACTATAAATGTTATTTGCTAGCGGAACAGTGATGACATTGTTGAAGATTCATCACTTTAAAATTATAACAGTAGGGGACTTCTTTACAAAAACTTTTCACAATAGCAAATATGTTGTACAAATTGTATTTGATTTTTAATTTATTCTGTGATAACAATCTGAAGGTTAATTACACCATGTGAATGTACTTAATAGTATTAATTGTGTCTCTTAAACAGACACAAATATTTTTGAAACTGTATTGAATTGCAGTAGTTTTATCATGAAATTAAAAGTTAGGGCCTCCCCGAAGTTTGTATACACCTCCTAAGTTTCTTCGCATTGCAATGTAAAATACTTTCACATCTCCCGTGATATGCAAAATGAGACGTGTTATCACTATAGCCCTTTCAATAAAGTGTTGTTATTTTTTCCTGGATTGGAACTCTCCAGTCAAATTGAGGTACTTACACCTTTTGCTTCCAGTTATCATCAATCGTATACCGTCCGACGACACGAGTTGACTAACAAAACACAACTTTAACATTTCCTGTTTGTAGTAAGTTAGTATGTAATTCAAATATGACCCCTAGATGTTTTGTTTTGGGTCGTTTTAACCTGGATATGGGATGTTGTCTCCTTGACATTTACCCTATTTCCTTTCTTTTTCATATGGACAGTGTTATGGTAAAACAAAGTGTCTGTTTTGTCTTTTTGTGGCTGTATCGTCAAATGCTTAGACTTTTGAAATATTTTCAAACATTCCCTGTAAAATTCATATTTGTAATCAACATACTTAAGGCATTACTTTTATTAAGTCTCCAAAACGAAGTTTGGGGAGACTTATTGTTTTTACTCAATTCTTCTTATTATCTTTTTTTATTTTGTTTTTGTTTTTGTTTTTTTTTTCTTTTTGTGTGTGTGTGTGTGTTTGTTTTTGTTTTGTTTGTTTGTTTGTTTGTTTGTTTGTTTGTTTTTTTTTTGTTTTTGTTTTTTTCTTTTGTATTTGTTTTTTTTAATTGCGAAAGGATATAGAATTTTCAGGTAATATTTTGTAAAAAAAAAAAAAACAAATTAAACCTTAGTTTAAGTGTAATGCCCAACAGTTATATTGTATACACCTTTCGCAACAAATATTCACTAGGCTTACCGTTCACTTAACATATTATCTCAGTAAGGATATACGCAAAAGACTTTACACCCAACCTCAAGGTGTACGTAGATCAAGACAACAACAAAATATGGCAAATAAAGTATATTCCTTTTAATTTCCAATTATAGAAATCGTGTATTCAGACCTGAAATACTGGCATTAAACAAATGTCTCCCACGAGAATACCTCCCAAGAAACATTTTATGCAGCGTGGTGTTTGTCACCAATGTAGGGGATTCATTTATAAACCTTAAAAGGTATGATCACACAGGTTAATGGACGATATTCATTATATTATTTATTTGTCACGTAAAAACATATCTGCATTATCAAATTCAATGCACATTTAAGAATCGCTAAGGTACTAGTTTCCTTTCATAAGAAATATTTTTGCTAAAAGGGTCTGTAAATCTTATAATTTGTACCAAGAATTCCACTTTTACAAATATATGATGTCACAAACAAATTTATGAACATTATATAAAAAAACGTCATATTATAGCTTGAAAAGTTGTGAATTTTATCCTGATACTGACAGACCATACTTGATATTGCTTTGAAAAAGGGACTGCATGAAACTCAGTACAAATTTCAATTCTGCAATTTATAGATAAGAAAATACCGAAGAACTGTGAATTAATTTCTGCATATGCACATTTCGACAATTTATGTCTCTTCTTAAAACATTAGAAATCCATAAACCGAAATATGTTGAATAGTCGATAGAGAACAAATTACCAGTAGGATCTAAAAAAAGAAAACATAAATCATGAATTCAATAAGAAAAAAATTATATATAAAAAACATATTATTGGCACACGAAAAACGCAAAACGGTAAAAATTATGGACAGACAAGCATTTGCGTGGTAGCTTGCAATGGAGACAAACTTTGTATGGAAAAACTCAAATTTTGAAACAGGAATTTTTAGCAGGATCAACAAAAGAAAGAACAAAAGATTCCAATGCAAATTGGAGTTGGAAAGTAACACCACTTTGCATAAGGAGACAAGACATATTTTGATTTTAAATTAAAACTTGGCATGGAAAGCTAAGGCAGGGATTTTCTGAGAATTTAAAGACAGAACCTTTATGGAAAACATGGCTTTGTCTGGAAAGTGTTAAAGATGATGGAAGAAAGACAAAATTGCTACGGTAAAGTTGTGTTGTAAATATTGCAAGACATGAAATATATAACCCCCTAACGCCCATGGACGCCTTTTGAGCCTTTTGGTTAAGCGGGACATTAATTATCAATAGCGCCCTCCATGCATTGCCGAACGCATTATAATGATGCATTCCTCCTCTTGTCAACTCTGGTTTCAATTTACCACCGAAGTCAGATAAAAGAACTGGAATCAAGAGTTATTTTGGCACCAGGGATCTTTTAATTCAAAAACTTTTTTGCTAAGTGGGTTTCCCATTCATCTTTCCCTAAGCTGGAAATTATATCAAATCTCTTCTAATTCGGTACAAATCCATAGAGCATACCCCAAAATTTTACTTGCACTACAATTCAGAAGATTTAGAAATTCACTTCCATATGGCCTGGTCCCATTTAATAACTGACAAATGTTAAAATTAACACTCTTTTAAGGGGAGGATGAGGCTTGCATTTGTCAAATCAACCGATCTCTTTGAATTTTTTAGAACAAGGCAAAATTCATGCACATAACATCCATCATATATATCCAAATATTTGTTTTATCTGCACTGAAGAAACATAAGTTGTCGAAATGCGCATCAGCAAAATCCAAATTTACAGCAACTTCTTTATTGTCATATATATTACCAATGGACCGATTCTTCTGCTGGTGGACTATCAGTCTCATCAACCCATTAGCCAGTACTTCGGTGCTAGAAAGCCGATTTTGTCTGGAAACTTGCAAAATCGAAATCTAACATTTTTTGCTCAAA
This sequence comes from Modiolus philippinarum, assembly GCA_002080025.1. Taxonomy (NCBI): domain Eukaryota; kingdom Metazoa; phylum Mollusca; class Bivalvia; order Mytilida; family Modiolidae; genus Modiolus; species Modiolus philippinarum. Next base: position 48,334 of record MJUU01000738.1, read on the forward strand.
ACTAAGGAGTATCTCCCCTCTTGCATAGCTCAGTCATTAGCTGATTTTAGATTTTCAATTTTAGATCTTATTGGTAATTGTTTTCTATCAGTCTCCACACACATTTCGGTATATGGATTACCAGTAATGTGATTTTATCTGAATTAAAGAGACATAAATTGTCGAGATGTGCATATGCAGAATCCAAATTAGCAGCAACGTACGTATTTTGTTATATATTACCACTGGAGTGATGCCTCTGCTGGTGAACTATTAGTCTCCGAGGGTATTCATCCACCCAGTAGCCAGTACTTCGGTGCCGGCACGAGAACCGATTCTATCTGAAGACGTGCAATATCGAAATTTAACTTTTTTTTCAAAACTAAGGAGTATCTCCCGCTTGCATAGTTCTGTGCTTAGCTGATATTAGATTTTCTATTTAGATCTGATTGGTAATTTGTTGTTTATCTGTCTTTATACTAATTTCGGTGTATGGAGTTCCAATATTTTGATTTTATCTGCACTGAAGAGACATGCGTTGTCGGAATGCACATATGCAGAATCCAAACTAAAAGCAATTTCCGTATTATGTTGTTTGATATTCATTTTTGTTATGTACCAAAAAATACAAATGTACAGTAAACCAACTAATTTTCGCGAATGATGTTATTCGTGATACTCGCGAGCGAGAAAATATTGCGAAAATAAATCGTCGCGAATTTCTTACATCCTGATATAAATGCATTTACAGACATAGTAAATCGCGAAAATTAGTCGCCGCAAACTTAATCAGAAGGGACAAAACGCAAAAAAACACTATTGGCCAAGTGCGGATCGACGAGATCATTATTAAAGCCAAGCAATATATGCGATTGTTAAAAAAATCATTATAACTGTAATGAACATTATAGATTTTATAACAGTAATAATTTCTTTATCGGGATCGCAACTTTTGTATAGACTTTAATAATGATCTCATCGATTCGCATTCGGTCGATTGTGTAAAATATCCACGAAAATAAGTTGGTGTTTTTTTTTATCCTTCGTTGAGATTGTAATTATTTTGATACTAATAATATATATACAAATTTTATTAATGGACTTCCAAATGTTTTGGTTTGATCTGCAATGAGGAGACATAAATTGTCGAAATGCGCATATGCAGAAAATAAATTAACAATAACTATTTATTTAAATATCTATTGACGCATTAGTCTCTGAAACGGTGAATTACAATAATACACTATTATTTGGCTCAGTATTCATTACTTATATAATTGTTCCTAATAAGAATGAGAGTATCTCACAATGAAAGTAATATGCATATTAATGTCAGCAATCTCAATGAAAGGCATGAGTGATGGATATTTACTTATATGAAAGGAGAGACGTGAACACAGTGGTAAATGGACAAAATTCAATAGATATTTGTTACATTTAAACCGATATGCTTATCATTTAAAAAAATAATATTGCAAAATGTAATGCTATAGCCGAATCAAATCATTAAATGCCCAACAGCAACTAATAAACCATACGGTTTCTGAAGCTTGCAGGAATTTGTCATATATGTTTGGACAGACCTTTTGATAGAAGAATGTATGTACATTAAGCGACATGATTTTATAATGGCAAATTAGGATGGAAGATTGCTTATGCGAACTTTTGACATGATCTTTAATTTTTGAGAGAGAAATTCCATGAAAAAACTTGGTCAGAATGAAAGTGACATTGACGAAAATGAATGTATCGAATATAATTTCCCAGTATGGTGTGAGAGTAAGCAATTGGGACGATGGAATAGGGGCGATTAATCAAACATTCTACATTTAGGAGCAATTTTGAAGATTAACAAGTAATAATATGACAATAGGGTCCTACAGTTTCTGCACTTTCTTTGGAAAAGACAAAATTGGATTGGTGTCTGGCGTCGTACCAATAGCCATGGCTGCTTTGGTACTTACTCTTTCCTGATCTCTTTGTATGCTATCCATTTCTTTTCTTTAGCAAGAAGCAAACTCTCTCTGTCTGGGATTTCTTAGATGTATGTCTCTTGTGGTTTGTTTAAAGTATCTTTGGGTATCGTGAAAACAGATGACTTATTTGGTCTTCCAACCTCAGCTCGGGTGGGGATCCGGCCTTCTACTTGAGTAGTTTCTTCTGCCTTCTTATGCTTTTTCGGCGCCTTATATATTAATTATTCACTCGCATTTCAGCTTCCCGGTTTACCGGAGACCCCTGATTTACCGGATTGCTTAGGGTGAAAAGGATGCTTCCAGTTCCATTCAGTTTGAAGTTTCTTCGCTGACTTGAACCTGATTACTATCTAACTGACTGTTGGTCGATTCCACATGTGATATCCATGTCGCTTAAACTGGGTACGGTGGTTTCCTATCTCCTCTTGTTTCTTTGTCCCTGCGGTAACGTTTTCACATGGTGCAGATATTGTTGTTGTTTCCCCCCCTGTCTGGTGTCTTCCCATCTGATCATAAGCTTGTATTTCTCATTCTTTGCCCAGAGATTAATAGTTCATATTCGAGACCTTATTTAAGATGAGAGATATCTTCCACGAGTGTGAGAAATTTGGTCTTTTCCCCGAGTGAAACGAGGACGAAAGACGAAGAATTCCTCACACAAGTGGAAGATATCCCGATCTTAATGAATGTACCTAATACGTATGGATACTTAGATCAGCATCTGGGAAAAGAAAACAAATAGACAAAACGTAATTAAGAAAGATGGGAATTGAGTGCCCGCCTCCAATCCCCCAGCTACTTCGAGGAACCTAGCCTGATGGTAAACACTTTTGCTCTACGGAAGAAAATCAAACTCAACATTCCTCGGATGGTTTGGTAAAGAGTCTTCGTGTATTTCAGTAGAGATACCAGTATACGTGTAAAACTTTACGAGAAGCACGCCTGGTATCATGACACAACTTTTGCACACAAAATTGAGCACAAGGTTTTGCATTTGCATTATGCTTCAGAAGACTCTTCAAAAAATAATATTTCTTGTGTGTCTGCATTCCTGACACTTCTGACTCCATCGCAGCTATTTTTTCTTGGGCTAAAGAGATCCATATGCATACATGTAACACAAAAATAGGTTGAACTTACGAAAAGGAATCACCTGGTTATCTAAAGCTGTATTTTCATTTAGCTTATATAGATGAGTTGTCTAGGTAGCTGGGCAAGGTTCCCATTAATGTAACAACATCAAAGTTTCGAGCGAATATGCCGAAAAATTTAGAAAATTTTTAGTGTGCCGCAATTTTAAGTGAAACAATTTTAGTTCAACAATGCCAAGAATTAATCTGTAAAGAACCGAAATAGCAGTAACTTTACAAATTGACAAAATATCTCCTATGTAAGATAAAATAATGCAAACTCATTTAGGATCGGGGTTTCTCTATGGATAAGATCAGACGAATTGCAATCTGATCTCTCATAGTGTGTCTAGGATGACTTGCAATTTAATAATAAAAGATACACAATACGTTTATAATGTTACGTTTCACAATAAATACTTTTTATTTGCACTATAGGAAGCAGCACGCAATTACCGGTAATGATAATCAGATTATACATCGGAACTGTAAACGCGATTTCATGGTGACCTGAAGACCATTAAGTACTGTTGCTTTACAACGTATGTCAAATAAGCATTGTTAAGTCAAACATGTTAATTTCATTTGTACGGGACTTGGCGACAGCAAGAGATCTGGTGCGATTGGCCTATCATTTTTTTTTCTCAAAATTTTGGCATCTTATTTTTTTCTTATTTTAAAACCTCTTTATAAAGCTCACATCTCACTATCTCAAAATGCCAAGTTTTCTTACTATTGACTGGATCAGTGTCCATTGAGTGTTTTTATTTCTGTTTAGCATTTTGTCGAGCAATGGATAACAGCAGTTGTAAGAACACTGTGCTAGTTTATTTTATGTTTTTTGACGATCCCGCACGACAAACCCGCATTCGAGAGTGCGAAGCATGGATGTAGTATTGCTCGACATCTAGCAATGAATTCCGATTCTTTAGGGGAAGTCTTGAATTAACTACTGTATGAGGTATGAGCAAAACTCATTGTACCCATATCTCATAATTTTATTATACCAAGTTTTCTTACTATTGCTCGATGAGTGCCCTGTTGTTGTTTTAATATTGTGTTTGTCTTCTATTTGTCTTTTTGTCGTGCAACGGATGACAGCAATTATTAGAACACTTTAATTAATTAATTTTATGTTTGTTGACGTTTCCGATTCCACGAGTTAAAAAACATGGATGTAGCGTTGCTTGACATCAAGCAAGGAATTCTGCTCCAAACCGGTGCTAGGGACCGTCTTGAACTTGCTATGAGGTGTGAGCAAAGCTCATTATTGAAGGTCTCATATTGACTTCAAAATCAAAAACACACCATGCATTTTGTAGAGACTTCGTCTCATTTGCATTTACTCCATAACATTTTGTTGTTTTTTTCTAGACAAATAACTAGAAAACAGTTGGTCAAACATGTTTAAGGATTGTTTATGCAATAATGTTGTATCATATGAAACGCTTTGAATCATTTGTGACACTCAAATTGCAAATTTCTAGTGTAATGGAAGGGTTAATTTGAATTTCTGAAGTGATCTAAAAAATAAAAGAATAATTTAATGTTTGTAAATAGAAAAATATATCTTATCTTTTATTAGCACATGAATAATCAGTAAAACATTCATGTACACTTATAGTATTCAAATTACTAAATATTAACACTATTTTTATTGAGTAATGATTCATCTCATTATAAGATCTGTATTCAATTTTTGGTAAATTTCTACTCTATAAGTAATCCTTATAAGCTGTTTACTTTAACATTAACACTTTTTATCATATTTGCATATCAATATGTCAATTTTGGATAACATGTCTAACAAACGAACCATGAGTAATATCCCAAGGACAATAAGTTGAAAAACTAAAATGACCACAATGTAATGCCGTGTAGACTGAAAGACACCTTGACCTCAGTCAAATCGTTCTTTAAATTATGATACTTTGTAGACAAACCTTGGATCCCTAATTATGTACTTCCAAGCATTTGAGGATTAAGGCCCATATTCAACTCTCAACGTGGTAGTAAAAGTGTATATTTGTGTAAAAAAGTGGTAAATTTATACTGCTTGTAGATCGTTTGTTAGGGCAACCATTTTTTATACTAAATATAGAAGTTAAAGTAGATTTGGTTTTTGCAGATGGACATTTTGGACAACATGTGTCTCTTCAATGCATGTGAAATCTAAATAGTTGACAAACCATGTACACCGAAACATATATAAAAGTCGTTAGAAAAAAATGACCAATAGCACCTAAATAAGTAGCCATAATAAACTAAGGACAAAGCTTTACTTTTACAGATGCAAAACTCTGATCTTCCTTTTTTCAGTGATAATGCAATCCTGAATTTTTCTCAATGCCATTGAATGAAGCCACTTGTAAACAAACAAACGAGTTCTATAAAATCAAAGATCACTACTTTCAAGTTTTATATTTCTTGACCTTGTATAGTTTTTTTTGTAATTCTTTATTTTAAATACCAATGTTATATACACAATACAATGACTGATTGATAGATTTATAACAATATGTATGTGTATGGAAAAAACATGTTTAACTTCAAGTAAATATATTTTCACGACATAGTTACGGATCTTTTAACAAATCGACACTGATATAATATAATAAAAAATATAGAAGTGGAGAGGAAATGACAAAAAAAAATAGGGTAATATGACACATACACACACACACACACACACACACACACAAAAAATGAACCTCCTGCCTCCTGCTCAACATTCACCCCTGGTAATACTTTACATTTACAGTTTATTTCATAAATGCTGTGTACATGACACTAAGTCACTGTCCATCAACTGCATGTACACAGCAACATAATTTAAATTATTACCTACTGACTCTATCCTGGCACTCACATTCTCACTTACACATATACTCACACTGTGTCATTCGAATAAAATTTTCAGAGTTTGCCATTTCCTCTCTATAGAATGTCCAACTGCAGGGGACTTATACCAAACGACTGACAACATTTCAATTTTGTACATATTTTGTATTAATTGAAAAAACCCACATAAGTTAGGTAATGACCTACTATAACGACATGAGTCTATGTAATATTTTCCCAGAAGCAGTAACAAGTTTATAGAAATATCATATTTTTCAGAACCAAAGATAATATCTTTTGCATTTAATATGATATAAATATTGCATTTGCATTTGAGCAATTCAAATAATTCAAACCAAAAATTTCTGACAATATAACATTCATAAAATAAATGCAGTATGCTCTCCTTTGTCTCCATACAAAAATTACATAGATGAGACTCTGCAAGACCAAATTTTAAAAGTTTGGAATTTGTACTCAAAGTCCGATGTGTTATCTTATACTGAAAATTAATAAGTTTATTGTTTCTTGTTATTGAAAAAGGTCTAAGATAAATTGAATCCCAATTATCAATTTCATAATTCAGTTCATCACTCCATTTATTTTGTTGTTTTATTGGTGATTCTGAATACAGAGTCAAAAATGTTTTGTAAAATGCTTGACACGATTTTCCATTGTGTTTTATTAGTAAAATATATTCTGAAGTTATTTCATTTAGTTTTGCTGCATTACTCAACATATCTTTCCATCTTTTATTTCCATCTTTTAGGAATCATGTGAAGGACTGAATGATACTGGAGAAAATTTACTTCCATGTCATATGACAATCTTAATTCTTCAAATGACATAAACTCATTATTATCATTCAGTAGGTCATTTATAAAAAATATTCCTGCATTAACCCATTTTTTGAAAAACACAACACTATTATTGATTTTTAAAGATTCGTTAAACCATATGGATTGACTAAGTATACTCTCTGCACTCTCCTGAGAATTTTGACAGAGTAAACTCCAGTTATTAAATATATCACTCCAGAATTTNAAACAGTACCAAGGTTAAATTTTGAAAAGCTTTTGTTGTCACTTAAGTATTCAAACATGGACAAGAACAGATCGGCACCACAAACATAACTAACGAAGACAAAACTAAAATTTTACAACACAACACAAATAACTAAAGCACCGATAGTCTGAACTCCCTAAAAAAGAGAGCGACATCAGGTGGTCCGGAAGGGTAAACATGTCCTGCTCTGTTAACAGCACCCAAAACACTGTGAGTGGGTCAATCCAGGAAAATGTCAAAGTCGGTAGTCAAATCCGGGAAGACGTGAATCTAGCTGAAAATGTCCACTTTCATTTGGGATACTGACACGTCATATCTTTCGATTATGTTATGGTGACGGCCATAGAATTTCTTGAGGGATGAAATTGACATAAGTTGAACAAATCCCTGACTAAGCAGCTTTTGGGACAGTGTTTGTGAAATTATTTATTCAAAGTATTGTATACGTTGCTTTTCTTACTTGATGAATACATTTGTTATTTTCCTGGACTGTTTCAACAATGTTTCATACGATGGAGGACATTGTATTCCTTATAGAGTACTTGATGAATGACACAAAATAATTTTTGTTTGTGTTTTCCATATTGTGTGTGGATGTCTCGTGTCGTTCTTCGTCCAGTTTAAATATAATTAAGGGAGTACGAGTGTCAGAAATTATGTAATTAGCATGAACATTCTGACATTTTGTTTTGAGGAGCACTGCTAAAGGAACAACTTGAGCAAAAAATTTTGGAAATCCATGTAGGAATTTTTTAGATATAAGACGTCAAAATTTTGGCGGGAAACAGTTCTCTCTTCAATTTGAAGTTTCCCTCAATTTGCATAAGATGTTTAAAGGCCTTTAAATATATGAAAATATAATTGGAAGTTGATTAAATTTTATACACTGTCTATTTTCTGCATTTTAAAGTGACCTATAACAAGAAAATATGATCCACGTGCAAAAAATTTGAACACTGTTTGAATGGATAAAATCTGAGGATATCGAATGGTTCTGAAGTCTGACGCTCATACTCCCTTAACTTAATATTTTGCTCTTTTTGAAGATTATTTTCACAATACATGATAACTGCATGTAGCTTTTTTGTTTTTATTTCAGTCACCTGGAATGAGCTAATATAGAAACGAACATCACAGACAATAATCTGATGGTGGAAACATAAATGTAAGAGTCATGGTCTTTAAAAACATCCATTTTGGAATAAAGCAAGAGTTGGTGAGTTACCTTCATATTTCTGCAAAGGAAGAAAACAGCAGGTATATATACTGATTTACTACTAAAATGTCCTAATAGGGTACGAAAAGTGACAAGCAAAAGGGTCTAGATTTTATAAAAAAAAAAAAAACAGCAATTCAGATACAAGTATTCTCATTTTGTATTTTATTACAAAAAATTATGATGTAATATGATAGATTATTTAACATATTTTGTATATGTTTTCAGAATATGAATCTTCTAGTTTCTGTTAACATAACTTATCAAAAGAATACACACATTTCACTCAGTTATCATTACTTATCAGAAGAATACACACATTTCACTCTGTTAACATTACTTATCAGAAGAATGCACACGTTTCAATGAAATTCGCGTCCTTGTAATAAACAACTAATTTTTAAAATATAGCCATTGTATGTGCTCCTTTTTGTACCCCTGGTGTACCTTCAATTTGTTTGTCCTTTTAATTGGAATAATTCATTCATTATACAGTAATTTTAAACATTTCTTGCAAATCAAAATATTTAATTTACGATTAAAAATTCAGCTAATACTAAAATGAGAGGTTCTTAACTTGTTGTCAAGAGAATAAAGATATTGTTTAACAATGTCGTCCTTGCCAAACTATTTGCCGAAGAATCGTAAAGAGGTGTACTATTCGCGTTTTCATGCAATATTGTATAAGACCACATATTTTATCGTATAAGTGCCAATTTGTACAGTTAAACAGTTTTTTAGAATCATTCATAAACGTGATATATATAATGTTTATAAAATTTGTTCAATTTAACACACACAAAAATTATACATCGTGACTTAAGACTGAGAACCCTGATTTCTTTTCTTTCAGTATTTCTTTCTTGGAACTGTTTTCTTTTTTTTAACAGTCTACAGTTATCTACCTGTTTGTACCTGTTGTACCTAGGCTTCTAACAACGTTGCTTTTGTATGAAAGAAATACTACATCGATCCAAAACGAACTGGACAAGTCAGACACTTTCAAACGTACCAATTGGGACGAAAACACGCTAACCAAACAACATTATAAGGATACAGATATGCTTAAAGTTCCACCTAAAGATAACATCTTACCTACCATGTACTTGGTTCCGAAGCTTCACAAATATCCCTTTAAACACCGTTTTATTTCTGCATCTAGTAAGTGTTCTACTACTAATCTATCCATCCATTTAACTAGTTCACTTACTTTTATAAAGGAATTTGTTATTAAATACTGTGAAAAAACTTATCAAAACTCTGGTGTAAATTTCTTTTGGAGTGTAAAAAATTCTATTGAAGTTTTAGATAAACTACAATCAATTCAAAGACCAGTCTCATCTATTTACAGTTATGATTTTTCTAAACTTTATACTACCCTTCCACATGATTTGATTAAATCCAAATTGGGAGAACTTATTAAATGGTCTTTTAAATTTTCTGGTCTGCAGTTCATTTCCTCTAACAAAAATGAAGGATTCTTTTCTAATATTACCTACAATAATCATTGTTCCTGGACATGTGATGATATAATTAATGCACTTAATCTTTTGCTGGACAATATTTTTGTTCGTTTTGGCAACGCTAATTATCAACAGGTCATAGCTATTCCCATGGGTACAAATTGTGCACCTCTAATTGCAGATCTTTTCCTTTTCTGTTACGAACGAGACTTCATGAAAAAACTTCAAAACGGAACCATACCAAACAGTGATAAACTTATTTTTATTTTCAATGATAGCAGGTATATTGACGATATCCTTACTATTGATAATCCCCAGTTTTTAGATTATGTAGACATTATTTACCCGCAACAACTGAAATTAAATAAAGCTAACAATGATTCAAAATACTGCCCTTTTCTGGATCTAACTACCATTATTGACCCTGGTAAAATAAAAACTAAAATATATGATAAACGGGATGATTTTAATTTCACTATTACTAATTTCCCTTTTCTTGAAGGCGACATCCCTCTAGCTCCGTCCTACGGGGTGTATATTTCTCAACTGGTACGATTCGCACGAGTTTGTTCTACTCTTGACGATTTTAATTTTAATTTTAACCTTACTATCACAGTCAAACTTTTACATCAGGGTTACAGATTTCATAAGTTGTTGAATACATTTAAGAAGTTTTATAATAGATATGACCATTTAATATCTAAATATGGTGTCACTCATAAACAGCTTAATACTAAGGGCATTTCTATTCCTCGTTTTTACGGAAATGTTGTTAAAAAATTCAAGAAATTGATTAAAAATCCAGAAAAGCTGGGAAGTAACTAACATTCTTTACGTAATAGGGGATATCGACAAGATATACTGCTTGCATCCGTTAAATTAGCTTTGAGACCTAATGACCTGAAATTTTTGCACACACACTGGCCTTTCACTGATACTGCCGATGTCTACTGTAATTTATGATGATTCTTGACCAAACCCTTCGGGAAGTTTTGAGTTTGATTTTTCTTCCGTAGTGCGACAGTGTTCTATCAGCCGACTAGGCTCCTTGAGCGAGCCGTCAGTTTAGCGGCGAGCACCCCTTGACCCATCTTTCAAAATTTACGTATTGTGTTTTCTTTCAAGATTGTGGTCATGGAGTTAGTAGTCTACCTGTATTGGGTTTTATTCGTATGTTTGTTATACTATAGGGAAACGGGACAGATAAAGGGGAGGTTTGGGTGCCCATAAACCGGTTTAACCCTACCGCTGGCTTTTGCTAGTGCCGGTACCAAGTCCGGCTGTCCCGAGTTCCTATTGTTTTCTACGTTTTATCTCTTGTCTTATTCGTGTTTTTCATGTGTAGTTCCATGGCGAATTGTGACATGTAATTATAATTTTCAGCAATTGTAGGTGTTTCCTTTTATCCATCTTTTTACATCTACACATTTCACTTGTCCTAAAGCCCTCTTATTTTCATTTTAAAGCGTGAAAAGCGGAAATTAAGA
>MJUU01000738.1:60146-81184 GCA_002080025.1 Modiolus philippinarum
ATCAGTTCTAATTTGGGCCGACAAAAATATTTTAGCGCCATTTAATCAATTTTATTTTCTTCGAAATTCAAAGTAACAAAATACCGAAGTTACTGTCAATTTATTTTCTGCATATGCGCATTTCGACAACTTTATGTCTCATCAGTGAAGATCAAAACCAAAACATTTGGAAGTCCATTAAATGATTCTTTTTCAATATGCACCTTATTACTCTTGGTAACTATTCAGTAAATGAAGGGATAAATGTATACATTTTATCAGGCAGTAATTAAGGTGCACTTTAAATGTTTAAGCGGAAATAAGATATCTTATTCTAGTTTGATAAAAATTCCATGTAAGCTACACTTCAATACAATTTAATGGCGGTAAATAAAAAACTCTCATGCATAACAATTGATCTGACTGAATACGTTGATACTGAACTTTAAAAGTACTTAAAACTCTATGACCCGAGGTACTGGCAAATCCCTGTTAGTTAAAATATCAGGGATATTGTAGAAGAAGTGACAAATTTTGTAAAAGGAACTTGTTTTAAAAGATGTGAAAGTACGTCAAAGATAAAGCACATTTGTTCCTGACATGATGCAGTCAACATGTCCAAATTTATATCATTGGAGTAAATAGCAAATTTCACAGTTTAAAGAAAATTTATATATATTTTTTTCAGATTGTTCTCTCACAGCCTTCAAATATTTTTGACGCATGGTCTTCAAATATTGTGACTTCTTTTGAAATGCCTGTACCTAGTCAGGACCATTGCGGTCGACATTTTTTCTGGTGGTTTTCTACCTGTTTTTGCCTCTTGGACTCTGACTCTTGACAATTCTAGTCGGTAATTTTGTCATAACCCCCATTTATTTAAACTGAAAAACAGAATTTGTCGATAATTCAAATTTACTGCAGCACTTCGTGTCAACGCTTAATCAGTTATCCCGGACGACGTATTTATCCCTAGCTGATTTTGGCTTCTCTTATTAGATCTTTTGGTATATTGTTCTCTATCAGCTTTGCACATATTTCGGTTTATGGATTTCCAAATCTTTTGATTTGATGTGCACTGAAGAGACATAAGTTGTCGAAATGCGAATAAATTCACAGTAACTTCGGTATTTTGTTATTTATCTTTTCATTGAGGAACTTTATTTCTGTGCAAGACTTAAATTAAACAAATGTTCATATAAACATGCTGATTCGATCATGTGACAATGCAGGGAAATATATTTCTAATTTCTTAACCATTCCAAAGTATTGTAACAATACCTTTCAAACAAACGATTGAAAAAAATATATTACAAGACATCTTAAATTGTAGGTCATTTTCTATGGCAATTCGAAATCTTTCGATGTCTATAAGTCTTTATATCTTCAAACTTCAAAAATTGTATCTAGAAACGCAGGTTTGTTGGTTATGACACATCTTGTAAAATGAAACGTGCTATTCAGAATAAGAGAAATTCTATTCTTATTTTGAGATTTTTTGGAGAAATTATTGGATTAGTTTTCAACATAATGTGTATTCCAATAGACAGGATCCCCGCACCTCTTGTCAATTTTTTCATTGCAAACTCTTACAACACTGAATTTGTATAGATATCGAAAGATTAATCCTAAATTTCCAGATTCATTCTTAGTAATATACAGTTTTTCAACATTTTTATCTGCTTTTTGTATTAAATTATCATTGCACTAATCCAAACGCTTAAAAGACACGTGCAAGAGATATGATTCTTTGGAATGTTTAATTCACGTGGGATCATAAGCCTCTTATTCCAAAATACTTTATATGATGTCTTGTTCAAAAAGTTAAGCATAATATTGTTATTTTGAAAAGGCTTTTAAATATCCGGAAGATAAACATTTGACCTATTCCTAAAATGGTTTGAATACTTTTGTACAGTAGTATAATTACACCTTTCCTGTAGGTATATATCAAAGTATATGATTCTTATTTTAAATATTAAGTGATTAAGTGATTTTATTAGAGTAGAAGAAGGGGAATACAGAAATAAGATACATCGGCAAACGAATACCGAAGCAAAAATGATGAAAGGGGAAATTTCAAAATAAAAAATCCCGTCAAATCATATCCAACACAAATTGAGACAGCATTACAAAGACAAAACAAATTAACAAAAATGAACAAGAACGCCACAAAACTTAAGCACAAACAGTGTGAACCCCTGCAAGAAGTATGGCTTTGATGTAAAGTCTCAATCCATTCTTCAGGTTAAGAAGTATACAAGACAGAACTATGCAAATATTTAATTTAATAAAATATATCTTGATTAATATAGATGTTTTACCTGTGCAATCGGTGAAGGCTACATTAACTGTGGTGGAGTTCACAATCCCCTCTGTTCACAGCAAATTTACATTTTTTTTTCTTTTACTTTGGTAAATTATCACAAAACAGATTAATGTGTATATTGAATTACTATGTCATATTTATTACTTGTTTATAATGGAAATTGTAGGGGAGATGGTTTGTAACAACTTGTGTCCTATCCCTTTTCTTTTAAGCAATAAAGTGTCTTTAATTGGAATCAACAAAAAACATACAACCATACGTGATATAGCAAATCCGTTACCTGCTCAATATCGGCGCTTTCTGTAAGATACACTCTGGGTATTCTCTCTACGGTTTCGCTAGATTTTCTAGGTTTATTTTCTACGTCTCGCGTCTCTCCAGAAACTCCGATGTCCTGAATGTCTATGATCGCTCTAGATACTTTTGCTTCCTTCCCAATCCCAGTAATTCCTTCAGATATTGAAAGTTCCATTCCCATGTCAACGATTCTAACTTGATAATCTAGATTCCTTCCAAACGTAGAAGGTCTCCTGTAGATCTCAAAATGTCTTCAGTTCCCTGCAGATACATGTACTATGACTTCCTTCCCAATATCAGCACGTTCATAACTCTGGCTTCATTTCCAATGTCGAGGTTGCCACCAGATACTCTGTCGTTCTGTGCAATGTTGACGGTTCACTCAGCATACTCTGGCATCTGGGGTCCTTCCAAACTAAACGATTCCTCCGAATAACCTGGTTTTTTACTTCTTCTTTTTTATGTGCTTTCTTTAAACTTTTTCTCCTTTACCAAAGTCAACAGTTTTCGTAAGATTACATTTCTCCTTCTCGGTGTCGATGATTCGCTCAAGATACTCCAGCTTCCTTTCCAATGCCGACGATTCTCTCGAGTCATTTTTGCATCATTATCAGGTAATAGTTTACTAAATGACCAATTCTGTTGGAATAGTCAGAGGTAGTACCTATATAAACAAAGCCATTTGGCTTTGCATATAAATATCAATATTGACAATAGCTGAGTCATTTGCAGTTGACCAGCCTTTTAACCTAAGGAGTATCTTAGCTGATTTTGGCTTTCCTATTTAGATCCTTTTGGTGATTCGTTCTCTTTCAGTTTTTACTCATACTTGGCTTTCGATTGATTTCCAACTGTTTTGATTTGATCTGCACTGAAGAGACATAATTTCTCGAAATGGCCATATGAAGAAACTAAATTCACACTTAAATTCGGTATTTGATTCATTTACTCTCAAATGGTGGCAAAAATTTTGAAGCCGGTTAAATTTTGCAGGAAAAAATTGGTAATTTGCGTCCCAGTAGAAATTTAGTTTTAGACTTTCAAGTTGGATCATTGCTTTTATATGTCACTAGGTATACTTGCCACTTTGAGAAAGTCATATCGTCCCACAAATGTGAACTTAATGTCTAAACAAGGGAAAGACTTACTTTTCCTTCTTTTTAAATGCATTAAGAATATGGGTACCTTTTCTGCGAACTACACCGGTCTTTTCAATAAAGTTTCGACTATCTAACGAGTGACAGAAGGTACCAGTAAAGCTAAAATTATACACCCCTTCGTCTTGATTCAAAATAATTAGTTTTGCTTGTAAATTGATATGTCCTTATTTGGACTTTCGATAATTTTGATTATTGAAAAAAATGGAAAGCAATTTTCAGTATCAAAAGAAAGTTTTAATTTCGTTTTAACAGCTTTTAAAATATATATCTTTTAAAAAGCAAAACACCGTTAACTCTTAAATATCAATTAGTATGAGTATACTTTGACTTCAACAAATCAAGTTTGAAACACCATAATGACAATTTTCCAAAATTTATCAAATGAAGTCCTTAAGATTCCGTGATCTCTATAATAACAAAGTACGACATCCTATTAAATGTTGACACCGTTAAGTGTAATGTACTTAGACTGGTGATAGGTTTTTACTACAGTACAGGTAGTGCGTGGTAAATTTGGGAATTACTGATCCGATAAACACTTAATAGTTCAAGGTATAAAAGAGATGCAATCGGACTACTATTATCATTTAATAAAACAACTGTTATCGTGTAAACTACCTTAAGGAAAAGACGGTTTTATTTTACTTTAATTTTAATAATGGATCAAAGTAATGTGGATGAGAGAATTACAATGGCTTTATCAACTCTTCGTAATGAATTGGTAAGTTTTATTATCATAAATTAATACATATTTATTAAATTTTATGCGATATATACTTTAAAAAATTTCAAAATCATCAAAAGCAATTTTCGACTTTATTCCATATCTTATTAGTCTTCGACGACGAATAAGAAAAATACATCATATTTCGTGTGCAACGTAATATAAATCATCGAATTTTGTGGAAAATATATGATGATCTTTCCTAACATATCATTAATAATAAAGCCAAATGTTAAATATTGGACTTGTATTAAAAAAATATAAGTTATTTCAGTCCGCTATATAAGTACTTTTTATATCCAGTCTTTAAATTCTTTATAACACAGCTTATCTAATGATAAAATAAAATCGTATACACATTAATATTTAGCTATAATTGCTAAAAACCATTCAAATTCAGATGGTCTTTTTTCAAAAACAAGATGTTGCAGAACAGTTTGACCGTTATATTCCACATGAGAAATCCACAAGACTATGTCTCTTATTGTATTGCCATCTCAAAATACCATATAATGGCTTTATAAAAGGGCACAATCAAATCATGCGAGTTACAACCGAAATACTTTTTCGAAAGCTAATAAAAAATATTCCAAGTTAATTTCTGTATCAGTTGTATAATAAATTAATTTTGTTTGCAGTTGGATTTACGCAGTCAGGATGTAAAGCTGATGAAACAACTTCTGAATATAAACAACACAATACAGACCTTAACAAAAAGACAAGGAAATAGACGACATCCAAAAACAATAGCTGGTTATCAAAGACGATGTGTTAGTAGTTGTATGCTTCCAGTGACAAGTTCACTTGATCAAAGACTACCGGTTAGACGATTGAGTGCACCAATATTTGAGGATTCTATGGGTTCTTCTTCGAGCCTAGAAGGTAACTACATTTTATCAGTCAATTGGAATTCTTGGTGATGCAATAGATGTAGATATGAGATAAATAATCTGTCATTTAATGTAAGAAGTAAATAAAAATACTTCTATTCACTCAAGTAAGATAATGTAAAAACAATAATAGCAAGGGAATATTGACTAAAAAAGTTATTCAATATCTTAAAGTCATCTTGAAGTGACTATAAAAGATGTTCTAACCGCTGCTGTTCTTCATCATAGAGTTATATGACAACATAATTTAGTAAATTGAGTGTTCTTGTGATCATTTTTGGCTTTTCATTTGGACCATTGATCATTTGTCCTCTCCGCTTTTCGCCCTCAGATTAAAGCATTTCGGTTTATGGAATTCCGTTTGTTTTGATCTGCACTGAAGAGACAAAAGTTAGTTCGCAGTAAATTTAGTATTTTATTATATCTTGATTTGTATAAGGCAAATTTTCTTCAACATTGAAATACTAAAATAATGCGGCATACAAGTTTGAAAATTTTGCATATGAAACATATTTTTGTTCTTTGTAGGTTCTGTTTGCTCTGAAGATTTGAGCGACTTTTCAGAAAGTGATGAAGATTTGTGTACAAGGTCACCCAAATTATCGCGGCCGCCATCTTTATCTTTTATCAGAGATTCTGACAGTGACATATGTGATGAGGACTTGTTAAGAACCAACATTCGTGTCTGGAAACTCTCTCAGTCTGAGCTCTGTAGTTGAACATAAGTTGAAATTGTTTTCAACTATTACCTCAGGCGCATTTACACTGCAATGTGTTGATGGAAAGGACAGGCCGAGGCGTGAAGGCATGTGCAATGACCACAAGTGGTGCTTTTCGTTTCTAATCAATCAATCAGAGATTGACAACGAAGTATTTATAAAGATGCTTTAAAATTAGCTAGTCATTTTTGTGTTCAGAAAACTCTCTGAAGTCTGTTTGATTCTGCGCAGTCTGTCTTCGAACTTAAAGTGATAGTGAACTCTGTGGCCACCAGAATTATTGAGTGCAGCATTTGCTATTCACGGACACATTTTATTACCCTTTTCTGGCTTATTTAATCCAGAATTGCAGTGCTATAAAATATGATCCCGCACCTGATATTTGCTCAATTAAAACTTGAATCAATTAAGCAAGACATGCACCGATAATTATCTTAACTACTTTGTACGTCACGACCCAAAGAGTATTTTCAAAATAAAAGTTACACCTTAATTATTTTTTATTTGAAAGGGTCATCTCAGTATCTGCTGTGTGAATACCTTTAGGCAGATTGTGAAATTATGCGAAACTTCAAATAATACGTCAATGGAGATCAATTGAGTTCATTTGAATATGAAAAAACATGGAAGTACAACGCCCTTGACGTAACCATCTGAATGTAAATTTTGTTATCAGTATTATGAAAATTAAATATTTAAACTAATCTTTGTTTATTGTTTTTTATAAAGCATTCCAATTTGAGTATATTTTCTAATGATAATGTTGATAAATTTACAAATATATTAGTCAGTAATCTCATTGGTGGTGATTTATAAAACTTTAAAAACTGTCATGACCGCGTCAACAAGATAAAAACCATACAATGACTTAACTTCCGAGTTACAAATTAAACCCTCAAAATAATTTTCGATTGACACTTGATATCGTTTTCTATAACAATAAACAAATGTTCGTACGTAGGTGTATTTACGTATTAAACAGGTGCACAGATTTTGTATTGCAAAAACATGTATCTTTTTTGTTCAACGCGGATTTTCTGTTTTTGTATTTCGTATTTCTTGTGCCCATTTATTATGCATGGATCTATTTTCATATGTTTTATTTTATTGGCGGCTGATGACCGATGTACCTTTTGCTTATTTCTAAAAACTTTTTGGTGCCTTTTTGTATGAAATAACAAAATATTTGTTACTGTTAATTTGGTAACTGTATATGCGAATTTCGACAACTTATGTCTCTTCAGTGTATTTGGAAGTCCATATAATGCATATATTCAGGTGATTTATAAGTTGTCTCCTCAACATTATCGAATAACTCATGTGGTCTATACAAATTTGGCAGACCAGAGTACAAATTATACTTAAACCTTCATACCCCTTCATGACACTCTGATACATGTAAACCATGCACTTTGAGGGCATATTTGGGCCAATTAAAATTGAGATGTTACCTGTCATTGCTGTGGACAGACTTTATTTAAAATCTATTAATTTGTAAACTGTTACATTTGTAAATTGTTGTCGTTGTTCTATGAAACCCCTCTCTCTAATTCTTGCAATTATCCTATTTAGCGTTACTCCAAAACTATTGTGAAGAGGCTCTCTCTATAGTGATTTCAATTAGATCTTCTAACTTCTATCATTAAACGTTTGTCACAACAATAAATTTTTTTATTTTTATACCTTAATTTACAATGAAAGGATATGGAGTAAATGCACATTTTATTCATTCAAAGTTGGATAACATCCACATATTAGAAACAATTAGAAGACGCGGATACAAATGTCTTCTTTAGGTGACGAAAAGTCTTACTTTGTCAAGGAGAAAACCGATACCAGCAACAAAATTACTAAGGATGACATTATTTACAAACTAGACTTCTCGAAAGACAATATATTTGAAGAGTTTGGTATCGATATTTCCGCGAATGAGCACCAATTGTGCATCAGACTTGTGCATACTTACCCTGTTTTTTAATTCTTATAAAGTTGACTTTATACAAAACATTCTCAAAGATAAGAACAAAAAGCACATTGCCGAGTTCTAAAATTTCATTTTTTTATATATTGATGATATTCTTTCACTTTATAATCCACATTTGAATGAATACACACATTTCATATATCTACATCAACTGGAAATTAAAGACTACAAAAACTAAAAAGTCGGCTTTATATTTCGATATGTTTTTTGAATTGACGACTTTAAGCTAAAATTTATGGTAATGATTTAAAATTTTCTATTGTCAATTTCCCATTTCATAGCAGTAATATGCCTTTTGCCCCTGCATATAGCGTATGCATCGGCAAACGAATACCAAAGCCAAAATGAAAAAAGGGCACTTCCAAAAAAAAAGAAAAAAAAAGAAAAGAAAAACGGGAACTCCACAAACTAAAGCACAAGCAGTGTGAACCCCTACAAAACTTTGAGTATCATCAAATGCTCCGGAAAGTTTAAGCATGATCTGTTAAGTCCGATATTGTATCAGTTGGTGTTTGTCAGTCCGGTTATAAACTCTGGATCTACCCAAAGATTTCTATTCTCATCTGTGTAATAGAAACATTGTAACGGTATGTTAAATCATGGTGACTACCATTAAACTTTTGTAGTGACAATTACAAGTGATTGAGCATAATCTTTATGTATAAGTTTTTGAATGAGTTGTGAAATGTGGACGCCATATGTTGGAATATTGCTGCTCAAAAACGGGAATTTCACTATTGGATAGTCGAAATCATCACGCTAGTCGTGAGGTTTTGTTTTCAGTTGTCCAGAGTTTTCAATGTATAGGTAAAAGTCCAGGTATGATGCTGATGAATGTGTATCAGTGTTAACTTTAATTTTTAGTTCATAGGGGTATTTAAGATGAAGGTTATCTTTAAATTTGGGATTGTTTAATGACAGAACATCATCAATATAACGGAGACAGAAATTAGGGCAATAACAAAATTACCGAACAGATTTGTCAAGAGCCTAAGTTCATGAGGCAAAAAAACAAATCAGGTGGGAACAACCGAAAAAATTGTCAACCACAATGGTCATGAATTCGTACAGGCGTTTCAAAAGGCATTCAGGGACTAAGCTAGCTTATTGTCGTTTTTCTTAACTAGCACTTGAATGGACCTGGCTTCATACGATTAACAAAACAATCTGATAAAAGTGGCTTAGCTGGTACGATATGTAAAAGCATCCTTTCAAGAACCCATGTTTATTACTCACCAGAAAAGTGGTCCCCCAACGCTCAAAATTAACACTCCATAAATTCTGTGTTTACAATCGGTTCGGGCTTAAACTATGTGAAATTGACTAGAAAAAAATAGTAGATTGAGAGATGTTTCCATTATTAATATTTAATACTCTCAATGTTATGTTTAAACACTAGAATCATAGACAAAGTTAATTACCAAAAGGAATCAGTCCAAATTTAAGTCCTATCTTATGTGTGATCAATTCGACAATCACTTAGTCATCTCGTCTATTCAGTCGGACTGCTACCTTTTTTTAAACGTGCAAGTAGTATACTTTATTCACAAATGCACAATTATGCCCCTGAGGGCTGATGGCATAAACAAAATACAAATACACAATACATTACACAAATACAATGAACTTATGCAGTCTGGGAGTCCACTTTCCTCAGTATTAATGACTAGTTATTAAGTAAAAAATTGAAACAACATTTTCATTTGACTTACTTTGTACATCATATTTTTACTTAAATCAGGAGACAATGACCCTATCGATACATCCGTCTTACTCAATTTGGGAGGTTTACATAATCATGTCAATGTCATTTTCACGGTTGTACTTAATAACGGGTTTATGTGTATCAAATTTCAAAATGCAATGTTTCCATCTACTTATGTCCAAATAAAAGCAACTGCTTGCCATAATAACAAAAAATGTAAGATCTGCTACAGTTGGTATAGCCTTATTTGTCTCATATGGAGAAATTATGATCATTTTAGATGCATATTTAAATTAGAAAAAGAATCACGTGACTTATTAGCATTCTCACCAACGCCGACTTCGTCAAACAGTAGTTTTACTGCTAAAAACACGGATATTTGGTCTTGCCCGTTACTGTATACCTTTTTACAATCACTTTTACACTTCCTTATGACGTTTTCAATGTCAAAACAAAACGTAAATCGAGAATTTTTAGAGAAAAATGCTGATTTTATAAATTGATACATCTTCAAATTGGGGCATATTTAGCTTCCGTGGGAACTTCGAGTTTACAAAGTACATAAATAAGGTTTGTAGCAGCATTTTCTTTGCCACTCAAAGTTTTGTTGTCTTACCATGTATCTTGTTTTTGTAATGACTTTGCACTTAAACTTTGGCAAAGAAACTAGGGAAGTTGACGTTTTCACCCATTTTGTCAAAATATTATAATGGGATGTTAAAGGACTCGCGCTTCGGATTTTCATATGGCTTGGGAACTTTGAATCTATCCTCTAAGTCAATCTGACACGATTCGTTTGACTGCATATCAACTGTCCTATCGGAGTTTAACCTTGTATTTGATCTGCGACTAAGTTTTTAGCAAGAATAGCTATTTTTTCCACAATTTTGCCTATCAAATACAATGGAATTCCGGCACCCGTATTTGACTCTGCAATAAAATATGCAAATGAGCAAAAATGCACAAGATTTCTCCATATGTAGAAGTAACACAAACTTCAATTCATGATAAAGCATATCCAGAGCTGATACTTTGATGCTTCCATAATAATGCTAAAAACTTACAACATTAATTTTTAAACTTTAATGTTTGAAATGAAATCAACAGACGCGATAATAAAACTAGCCGAGATCAGTTTTTGAATAAACAGATTCGAATGTAGATCTGTCGAATATGCTGCAAAATTAACAAACGTGAATGTAAAATCAAAATTAACGGACAAAATTTAGAGTTAACACTAAATATCGCAGGAATTTTTGCAGCATATCCATTGGACCGATTTTATTTAGAAAACTTCCAAAATCTAAATTGAGGAAGTTTTGAAACAAAGGAGTATATCCCTCTTGCATAAATCTGTTCTTAGCTGATTTTGGTCTTTCTCTTTTAATGCTATTGGTAATTTAATCCCTATCAGCTTTGCATGTATTTCGGTTATGGACTTTCAAAGGTTTTCAATTGATCTGCACTGTAGAGACATAAGTTGTCGAAATGACCGTATGCAGAATACAAATTCAACTTCGGTACTTTGCTATATAAATCTGCAGTCGAATCGCATAACTTCTTTTTCAATGACTGTTGTTAGTTTTTAATACTGCTGTTTGTTTCCTTTTGATTTCTTTTTTCCATAAACGCCGAACACCACCGATAACTCATAAACACTGACAAATTGTTGTATTAATATGATAGAAAGCTTTGAATTAAATGAATTAAGCATATTTCATATGCTAAAAGCATTAGCAAATGGGGTTTTCGAATAATTTTTCATAGCCCGCTCCCTAAAGTTTTTTCTCTGTGCTAAAGTAATATACAAACACTTTTTTGCTTCATGAAAAGGATTTTTTTTAATATTGTAAAATCAATCTAATTGGGGAGACATATGTTGTTACCATTCGTATGAAGCTTCGATAAACCTTACTATAATTAAACGTTGAAGAAAGACCCGTTAGGTAGTTAACCTGCATTTTGTTCTATGTGGCATTGAAAAATAAGATTAAGTTCTTAAATTTGTTACCAGAAGGACATTCACATTTAGATAAAAAGATATGTAATCCTTAAAACTAAATCAAGGTTATAGTTAATGAATACGAGTTTTGGTTTCTGGTACAAGGTATACGTGCTTGCATTGTGATTTTTTTTTAATTTCCATTTTCCACTATTATGTCCTCTTCCTTTTACATTGTCTAATAGATAAATATTTTGAAATTTTTAACTTAATGTGTATGAAGGTAATAAAAATTTACGGAAATAGAATTGTCAACAGCCGAAATCCAAACGACAAAAAGACAACACAGGTGTAAAGCCATCAGAAACATTTTGAACTGCAATGATACTGTCTTTGTACTAGCATTTCATAAGAAATGGTGGATTAATAGGAAAAAGAAGGGAAACGGGGAATGTGTCAAAGAGACAACGACCCAAAGGGGAGTAATAACAACTTAAAGCCACAATAAGATCTTCAATGAACGGTGAGGAAACCCCACACCCAACGGCAGGTCGGAATTGGCCCCTAAATAAAGAGTAATCAAGTTCAGAGAAATAACCATCATCCTAGACTCCCATAGACATAAAGTGAACTAACTAGAAAACAGACAAGACACACAAAGGCTTAATAAATTTCCTGACTTAGGACAGGCGCAAACCTGCTGCGGCGGGGTTAAACTAGTTTTATTGGGCCCAAACCTTCCCCCTATAGCCAATGTGATAAATCCAAAAAAACAATCGTAACAACAGTAAAATTCAGTTGGCAACAGGACTGAGTCAATAATTGTGAAAAATGAAACTGACAGAACTAAATATACGGACATAAACATGAAATTACAGGAGCCTACTTGCAGTTAACTGACATGCCAGCTCTAGACCCATTACCAACTGACAAATTAAGTTATGTACCCTGAGTATACAGCTTCCATCAAGATCCCTTCCTGTGAGGAGTTTAGCATAATGATTTCATGTATATACCTGAATACATAACCCGTGTCCATACAATACTGATTTTAGAAATTAATAATGTGTTTAGTTAAAATGCAAACCGGCTTTATGGCTTTATGGCGTGCAAATCCTCCCTTTCCATTGCGGTAGGGTCCAATAGCAACTCAAACTCAATTACTATTGATATTGAACATTTGAAGCCTCCATTTATCAGGCTGTTACGGGGATAGGTATGCCTAATGAGAATATCTGCAGAATTGTTGCTGGCATTCGCGTATAGAATAAACTGTGAAACATATTCTCCGCAGGGAAATTGATTATTTTAAAATCAAAGTCCCTTTTGTCGTAAATTTTTAACACTATTCATGATGACCATTTTAGTCAAAGTACAAACAAGATGTAGATCTAACGATTTCTGTTGTTTTCTTTATCTATTCTGTAGGATATGTCAATGGGATCCATTTAGTTAAACATGCGTAATTGATGAAGAAAACATCATCTTTTAGAATCTATTAGTGAAACAGCGGCAGCAGAATACCGAAGGAACAAGGGAAGCGAAGACCAAAAAATCGAAGTCCAAAGACATGATAAAAATGGCAACAGAGAAAAACAAAGACAAAACAAGGACGTGAGACAGCTACAATGGACGGAAATAAAAATACGACATTAAGCACTAAGATACTCATAGTGTGAACTCCCATAAAAACCGGGAGTGACATCAGGTGCTCAGTAAGGGTAAGCATGTCCTGCTCCGCTAGCGGCATCCGTCACACTATCAGTGAGTCAATCCAGGGATGAGTGAAAGCTGGTTATGTCAAATCCGGGAAGACGTGAAATCTGGCTGAAAGTGTCCGTTTTTATTTAGGATACTGACACGTCATATCTTTCAATGATGTTATGATGACGGCCATAGAATTTCTTGAGGGATAAAATTAAAATAGGTTGAACAAATCCCTGACTAAGCATCTTTTGGGATTGTGTTTTTGCTCTATTCAAAAGATCACTGTATAAACTACATACTGGACAGTAACGAACCAACTGTGAAATGTACACTCCATAGGCTGGAGAGGTAGGTATATTGCTGCTCAGAAAGGGAAAATTCACAATTGGGAACTTAAATCTAAATCTGGACGTTTGTCATATAGCTAAGATTTCAAACGTCCATCTTCATCAATGTATATAAAAAGTACGAAGCTGAAGTAGGTGTATCAGTAGTCTCTTTAATTTATATCTCATTGGGATAGATCTGAGGTAAATATTCCTTGAATTTTGAATTATTAAGAGAAAGTACATTGAAATTAAAGAATCTAGCATCTTAAATTTAAAGTTTTAAATAGTCCCTCAGTCGTAGGAGTATAAGAACAAATCTGTGAGTAGAGGAGAACAATTCGTTCCACATTGGTTTACCAACTTGCTGTTGATAAATAGCACCTCAAAATGTGATATATATATATAAGAAAACCAAGTAAACTGCGCTCATGTTTTTCATAGTAGCATATATTCCTTTTGAATGATACGAATGAAACTGGCATAAGACCATTGAAACTTTAATAAAATGATTTTCTTTTTATTTCTGTTCCAATGCTTTTACAGGTGAAAGAAGCTATCTTCAAAAAAGCGTTAATCTGCAATCCAATTTTGAGTTCGACATACTAGCCTGCTAAGCATATAGATAACAAAATTTGACACTGAATATTTTTCCTTTAATGTGTTTCTGAAAAAAATCATCATGTTTATTTAAAAAAAAATAATTTTTATCAATAAATCAAACAATCATACCTTCAGTAATGTTCTAAATGACTTTTTCTTGGATACCCAACTGGGAACTCTACAGGAAAATCACAAATGATAGACAAAAGATAAACTTGAACAAAGATAGGAACTCCGAATATCCAGACTTGGTGCTACAGTAACACTAGTAAAAGAGTGGTGGGATTAAACCAGTTTCCCTTTTTGATATCCTCCTATAGTAAAATAAAAACAAAAATAAAATTCTATGCAGTTAGACTACTTAGTGCAAGATAACTACACGTATATTGAAAAAGAAAAGAATAAGAAAAATCATAATTTGGAAAGATGGGCCAATGAGAGCTCGTTGCTTATTTTCCGGATACAGTTAGCTCAAACGGGAGCAAGGAAGAAAAATCAAATACAGAACTTCCCGAATCGTTTGTAAAGATCATGTATTTCAGTAGACATCATATTTGATTTTGGCTTTCTATTTAGATTATATTTGGTATTTTGTTCTCTATCTGTTTTTAAACATCTTTAACTTCTTCCAAACGTTTAGATTTTATCTGCACTGAAGAGACATAAGTTGTCGAAATGCATATGCAGAATCAAAATTCACAGTAACTTCGGTATTTAGTTATTTGTTACCACTGGGTCGATGCCTCTGCTGGTGAACTGTAAGTCCCCAAGGGTATTCATCAGCCAAGTAGTCAGTACTTCGGTGCTGACCAGAAAGCCGATTATATTTGGAACCTTACAATAACTTATTTTTGTAAATTTTGTTGAAACTAAGGAGTAGCTCTTTCATGCAAAGCTCTGTCTTTAGCTGATTTTGGCTTTCTATTTAGATCATATATTTGGTAATTTGTTTTCTATTAGTTTTTCAACATCTTCGACTTCTTCCAAACGTTTAGATTTTATCTGCAATGAAGAGGCATAAGTTGGCGAAATGCGCATATGCAGAATCAACATTCACAGGAACTTCGGTATTTAGTTATTCATATTCTTAATTTTTCAGAAATCTCGTTTCCATTTTCCTCAGTCGATACAATATCACTTGAATAAAAAATATCAAAATAAGATGAATTGAAGGTTTCTAATATATTTTTTTCAACAAGATAAAATCTTACCAAAAAATTACTTTATTTGGAGATTTTTCAAAATACAACAATATCTCCATTGTTATAGAGATGATAACAGGAAACACTTACAATGGTTGAAAATTACAATCACATGCCACAATCTACCAGAGAACTGCACAAGAAAAAAGCAATAAAAAGACAAAAGACAAACGTAGACAACTCGGGATAGCCGCACTAAGCCGGCACTAGCAAGAGTTAGCGGTAGGGTTAAACCGGGTTATAGGTACCCAAACCTCCCCTTTCTCTATCCCGTTTCCCTATAGTAAAATAATCATACAAATAAAACCTAATACAGGTAGACCACTAAGTAAAAGACCTCAAATTTTGAGAAGGTAAGAATAAGACTAAACGTAATTTAGAAAGATGGGTCAAGGGTTGCTCACCGCTAAACTGCCGGCTAGCTCAATGAGTCTAGCTACTGGTAAAACACTGTTGCACGACGGAAGAAAAATCAAATTCAAAACTTCCCGAAGGGTTCGGTAAAGAATCATCATGGATTGCAGTAGACAGTATATATACCTATAAAATCTTCAGGTCATTGGATCCCAAAGCCAGTTTAACGGAATCATGATGAATGTCCTGGCAATTCCCCTATTACATAAGAATGTAAGTTACGTTCCACTGAGTTTTTATGAGATTTGTATCAGTTTTTGACAATTTTTGATAACATTTCCGGATAAACGAGGGTGAAAATGCCCATCGTAATAAACTTTTTCCGAGTAACACCATTTTTGGTTATCAAATGTTCACCTTTTATAAAACTTCTTAATGTGTTTAACAATTTATGAAATCTGTAACCTTGATGTAAAGTTTAGATCTATGTGATAGTAAGGTTAATTAAAGTCGGCAAGAGTAGAACAGACGCGTGTAAATCGTACAATTGAGATATATACTTCCTGTATGATGGAGCTACAGGAACGTCGCCGTCAAGGAAAGAAAAGCTAGTGAAATCAAAACAACGGCAGTAGAATACCAAACGCACAAAGCATAAAATTAATTAAATCAAAGTCCAGAAACAAGGTCGAAGAAAGAACACCAGAAGACGCCTCTCACTGATACTGCTGATGTCTACTGAAATACATGATGATTCTAAACCAATCTCATCTGGGAGTTTTGAGTTTGATTTTTCTTCCGTAGTGCGACAGTGTTTTACCAGCAGACTAAGCTCCTTGAGCTAGCCGGCAGTTTAGCGCCGAGCACTCCTTGACCCATCTTTTAACATTATGTTTTATCCCTTTTCCTTTTCAAGATTGTGGTTATGGAGTAAGTATTCTACCTGTTTTTGGTTTTATTCGTATGTTTGTTATACTATAGGGAAACGGGACAGAAATGGAGAGGTTTGGGTACCTATAACCCGGTTTAACCCTACCGTTGGCTTTTGCTATTGCTTTGGTTCTTTGGTACTTTGTGGCATGTGACTATGTTTTTCGGCCATGGTAGATGTTTCCTGTTACCTTTTTATTCTATTAGAAACAAACATCCCAGTATTAAGCAAAAGAAAGAATCCCGAGCCCGGACAGAACCCCTACACTCCTCCACAAGGGACTGATATCTTCCAAAAAACCCTCTCAACAACCGCTTGAGACGAAATTCCCTGAAGCCCTGACCAATTAGGCGACAACCATGTCCAACGAGAAAGTCTATATAATCTGTGCCAGGTCTTGCACAACGAATCAGCGGCGAAACCAGGAGAAGCTGGAACACAACTGTCGATGCTGGTGGAACCAACAATTTTGACAGAAAAATCATGTCTCATGGGTTCTTGATTTTTAATACAAATGTCATGCTTTGCTTATTGTTGAAGGTCATAAGTGTGTCGAGATTTAAACTTTTACTTTGTATATTGGAATTGTGAAATCGTCGTTAAATTAGTTTCCCATGCTTCTACTTCTAGTAACGCTAACGCCCAAGTAATGTTATCTTCACACCCAATATAATTAATTCTTAGTACGTTTAAATAATAAAAAAAATATCCATTCATAAATACGTTTTATATATGCGATGTTTAACATTATTACATATTTGTTTGTCTATTGAATGCACAACTTCAAAGGCAAATTCAAATTTAATGTCAAACACTGACAGAATAAAAAGACTGTCAAATAAACCTACGACAATTGACATTCATATTAAAATCAACATTATCATAGCACACCCTCGTTTGTAAAATATCCACGTTCGTGATAAACAGATAGTAAACCAAATTATAATATAAATGATGAATGAATTATGAATTAGTTAGTACTTATACTGTGAGAAACAAATACTAGCACCGAGTACTCGAAGTATTTTTAAAAGTACACGCTCTAAAATTTCAATGTCTTTTATACTCCTTCATAGAAAAAAATGAATATCAGTTCAATGTCATACAATTTAGAATACCCATGGAGCATGCCATAAGTAGATTTCTTAAATCAGATTTTTTCACCTTGGTTAAGGGAGATAACTCTTTAAATCAGTGATGCGCTTGAAACAGTTTCATCGATACTTTTAAGAGTTGTTGTGAAAACAAATTAAAATCATCTAGTTGTATATTAAAATCTTGGAATTTATCTATGAAAATAGATAAATAACACATGCAAACAATTTTAAGAGTTAACATATGTCTACCTCCTTAAAAAGCAAACGTTCTCTGAACGTAACAATACATCTGTTGTTCGAATAATTCCTTATTTGTCCCTACAACAAGATAGTCTATTCTTATAAATACAACAGTGCCACGCCTGGAGCAGATCCTACTTACCCTTCCGAAGCACCTGATGATACCTCAGTTTTTGCAAGGGTTCACACTACTAGTCAAAAGAAATGAAGGGTTTAAATGGTTTAAGAGGCGGGAAATCCCCCTTCCATATCAGTAAAGTCCGGTAGCAACGCAAAAGTAATAATAGCTATTGCAAGATCGTATACAATTAAAACAAAAATTCATCCTAAGTAATAAAAGAATCTTTTATCACAGTTCTGGCTTAATCTTCAATTTCATTCTACTATCGAAGAACTTTTTGAAGCGCTTAGTAATAACGCAGTCAAGTCAGTAAAGTAGATGTGACTATGCCGAATGAAAAAGTCTGAATAATTTGTACTAGCTCTCGCCCAATGAATTAACTGTGAAACATACACTCTGTGTTGGAGAATGAGTGGGGTAAAAAACAAAATTACCGATTAGAATTGTCAAGACACCAAGTCCAAGAGGCAAAAGACCAAGCAGTTGGAAATTCACCGGAAAATTGAATTCAATAAAATTATTGACAAAAGTACAAAGTTTTATTATATAAACACGAGTTTGATTCAAAATTGGCATTTGCACATCACAAACAGCAAAACACGTTAGTGTCTGAGAGTATTTACTTTTAAATATGTCCATGAACTAACGGTCAAATAAGTAAATACTGAAGTCAGAGACCGGTCAAAATTTCTCATGGAATGGGACCGGAGAAATTAGATTCGATAACGTAACCCTCGGTCCACTACGTTCCCGTGAGGGTAACGACTTGGTCCCATTACCCGTAATGGAGCAGCCCCGATGTGATTCATACCGGGCGAAATAATGGTTTTATTATGAGCTTAACAGACCTTTGATAGTAAAAAACTCCAAATTAACATTTTTCCTCCTTAATCAATCAAAAATATGCGATATTCTTCCCTATGAAAAGTGTTGCACATGAAATTGAAAATCTGAAGCGAAGGCTTTGAAAAGTAAATCGCCGGTTTGACAGAGACTAATGAATTAAATCATAAAATGCTGTCACGGATTCTGCAAATCAATGTCGGTTCTTGACTTGAATTTAACATTAACATTATCCGGAAATGTCCGGATTTTGTTTTAAAATCCTACATCCGATCATATACTTCGAAATAAATTTCAAAATGGCCGAAACTTGGAAAACAATTTTGAAAATGTGTATCAAAAAAGAACGTTTTGAGCCACTTTAGGAGAATTTTTCACAGAAAAGCAGTAAAAAATTATTATGTTTATACATCAGTAGGTATTTCGCTTGCAAATTGTAATAAATTTTGCTCCATTACAGGTAATGGGACCAAGTCGTAACCCTCACGGGAACGTACTGGACTGAGGGTTACGTTATCGTATCTACGGAGCAAACAGCAGTGGGACAGGTGTTTTTTCAAAGTATCAGAGCATGGGACCAGGATTTTTTAAGCTAAAATGTGCATAGGACTTGGACATTTTGAAATGAGATCTCTTAATGCAAAAATAAAAAGATAATATGCATATTAATTTATTTTAAATGTTTGCATTCAATGATACTGTATTTAGACACTATCTGTATTGGATAACCAACTATAAAAATGGCATATTTGCCTTTATTGAAACTTTTTAAACTTACTTAATCCTCTTCGTCTCCAGTGAGACATAAGGCCGCAATTTTTAAAACAAAACCTTAATTGTTTTACTCATTTTAAAGATTTTATTTAATTTGAACACCTTAAAACACCAAATCAGATAAACAATTGTGAATATTATTTCAAAGCATTGTTCTAGTATAGATTTAGACCCTATTGGTATGGGATAATCAACTATAAAAAATGGTTATTCTTCAATATTTTTACTTTTTTTAACAAGATCTAAATTTTTTTTACAAACATAATAAATTCAAAAAGTCCAAATATGAAAAAAAGTTCACCATATAATTTCAATTCTTAGCTTTTTTCTAGTCAAATGGTTTCTAAAGACATAATCGGTATGGGATAACCAACTATAAAAATTTGTTATTCTTCAAAATTGTAACCTGTTCGAATATAATCTGTATAAATGACACTTTTTATACATTTTATTTACTTTTAAATCCATAAAAGACCAATTTTTCATTGCCCAAATAATTTCATTTTGTGTGCATTTCTCTAGTATATGGGTTTCTAAAGACATTATCGGTATGGGATAACCAACTATATTTTTGTTTTCAAAAATTGTAACCTGTTTGAATAAAATCTTTATTGCTTAACCCTCTTTATACATTTATTTACTTTTAACGCCATTTTAAAAACCAAATTTTATACATAATTGCCCAAATAATTTCATTTTTTGTGCATTTCTCTAGTATATGTGTTTCTAAGGACATTATCGGTACGGGATAACTAACTATAAAAATTGTTAATTAATCAAAATTGTCACTTTTTGAACAAAATCTTTATTGTTTTACTCACTT
Organism: Modiolus philippinarum; assembly: GCA_002080025.1. Taxonomy (NCBI): domain Eukaryota; kingdom Metazoa; phylum Mollusca; class Bivalvia; order Mytilida; family Modiolidae; genus Modiolus; species Modiolus philippinarum. Next base: position 80,897 of record MJUU01000738.1, read on the forward strand.
TATATATTTTATTTACTTTTCCAATTATATAAGAGCAAAAACGATAAATAGTTGCCAATATAATTTCCAGTTTTACCTTCAGCACTCAAGTATATGGATTTTTTAAACTATCTACATTAGGATTATGAACTATATATAGAAATGGGCAATTTTCCTTTATTGCGATTCTTTTGAATACAATATTTATAATTTTTAAATTTTTCATTATCCCCGCACTTTCGAATGAAAGTTCGGGGATATTGTCGTTGGCCTCGTCCGTCCGTCCGTCCGTCTGTCCGTCCGTCCGTC